>CM062290.1:326949436-327148794 GCA_031216915.1 Pictodentalium vernedei | reverse complement strand
AAACTTGAGAAACAGAATTTTACTGCCACCAGTAAATTCAAGTCTGTGTGAAAATGGTTAAAGCATCAAATAAATAAAACAGAAAGAAAATTTATGGAGGCTTATTTTGGGGGGTACAATATTTTTAAAGAAAATCAGAAATAGATTTTCTTTAACAGTATTACATGAAGTAAAATCTTTGGAACCCACATTGAAGCCTTAAGAGGGTTAAATTAACAATATTCATACAGGAATCAGATAAAAAAAATTTCCAAGAAACCAGAAAAAAACATATATGTGCACACCATTGAAAAGGGTTTGATCAAGACATCAATACAATCTTTGAAAGCCATACTGACGTCTTGAGAGGGTAATATTAAAGACATCCGTACAGGAAATCGATAAATGTTTCCAAGAACACAGAAAAAACATATACATTTACACAGAATTGAAAGGGTTTCAACATAAAATAAAATCTTTGGAAAACACACTGAAGTCATGAGAGGGTTAAATTAAAGATATTCATACAGAAATCAGATCAATTTTTTTCCAAGGAACCAGAAAATTGATTTATTTATTCATTCATTGGTGTTTAAGGTCACATACTTATGCACACTGGCTAATGGTGACCGTGACAGTTTTATGGGTGGAGGAAGCCGGAATACCCAGAGAGAACCACCGAGCATCAACGAGCAACTGTCAGCTCCTCAACATTCTAACTCTGTTCAAGCTCCGCCCAAGCAGGGTTACAGCGGTTGAAGACATGTGCACCATCGACATGCAGTATGCCTTAGTACACAGCATCATCGTGCCCCCATGTAGGCAACCGGGATAAAGTGCCTTGCCCAAGGACACAACGCGGGTCGTCCCGGACGGGGATCGAACTGGGAACCTCTGGCATAGAAGTCAAACAGTCTACCACTGAGTCACTGCGCTCCCGAACCAGAAAAAAAACATGTATGTGCACAGAATTGGAAAATTGTTGGAACCCACATTGCAGTCTTGAGAGGGTTAAATTAAAAATATGCATACAGGAATTAGATAAATGTTTCCAAGAAACCAGAAAAAACATATTTATTTGCACAGAATTGAAAGGGTTCAACATAAAATAAAATCTTTAGAAAACACACTGAAGTCATGAGAGGGTTAAATTAAAGATGTTCATACAGGAATCAGATCAATTATTTTTCCAAGGAACCGGGAAAAAAATATACAGCATTGAAGGGCTTTGTTTGTTCATGGCATCAATAAAATCTTTGGAACCCACATTGCAGTTTTGAGAGGGTTAAATTAAAGACATGCATCCAGTAATCAGATAAATGGTTTCCAGCATTGAAATGGTTCATTCAACATGAAATAAAATCTTTGGAAAACAAACTAAGTCACAAATTTTAACAATTTTCTGATTAAAATGACAAGATTACAATGTTCATAGCAGCAATTTTGTTATTTTAAGAACAATATGTCAATCAAGGTTCTCAGTGAATGAAAATATTCCTCCAGGATAAACTACTGCAAATATGCTGACTCATCATTTTTTCAATACCCTCGCCTGGGTGCCCTGATTGAACCAGTGGCAATTTTTTTTAACCAATCCCTTCTTCCGGTCCTAAGGATGCTTCATACTAAATAACAGTTCCCCGTTCCTTATGGTTTGGGATATGGGCTTTCTTGAATTTTTTTCTGTTTTTAGCCCCTGGGGTTGCCACAGGGCTGCAAATTTTTTTTTTTTTTTTTTTTGGGGGGGGGGGGGGGGCATCAATCAATTACTTAGGGCCCACTTATACTACATGCCAAATTTGGTTGAAATTGGCCCACCGGTTCTTGAAATAGAAATTTTGGGCAGAGCCCAAAATGGATATGCCCCCACAGAGAGCCCAGATATTGAACCTATCAACTTCCCTTGAACAAACTTTAATCTTCTACACCAAAGGATGTTCCATGCCAAATATCAGGGCATTCCCTCTGGTGGTTCATGAGTAGATTTTTAAAGGTTTTCAAGCTTTAGGGGGCATAAACCAGAGCTCAAATATGGCAGCTGCTTCATTAAAACAAAATAGAAAGAGTATACTCCATAGTCTGTGCAATATATGTTTGAACTTGGTCTAGTGGTTGTGAAGAAGATATCAAGTTTGCAAAAAGTTAACGGATGACAGACGACAGACGCCAGATAAAAGTGACGGCAATAGCTTCCACTGACTTGCAGTCAGGCGAGCTGAAAATATGAAGTGAGGCTTGGTAATAATTTAATCCAACAGCTCGACAGAGCTGTTGAGGATTAATTTATCACTGAAGCTCTCAACATACCAGGATGCTTTCGCCCAATTTTTTTTTGCGGTATTGACTGAAATGATACCTTCCAGGGCACCAGTGTTTAAAAGGGTTAACCCATGTTTACCTACAGTCCAAACTTGGACCCAAAGGCCATAATATAATTATTTGGTGTGGTACGTCCACGGGACTAATGTTTACCATGAGTGGACCTTTAGGTATTACAGCCTTTGGGTCCAAGTTCGGATCAATATTTACCATGAGTTATGTTGAGCTTCTAGAATTTTTTTTTTTTTTTGGGGGGGGGGGGGGGATGGGGTCACATCCCCCTGGCTACTCTTTCTTTTTCAGTAAATAACCACAAAATATAGGCCTATGAAAAGGAAAGAAAGCAAAAACAATAGCAATGCAAAGCGAGGCATATGCCCCTGAGGGGTGCCATAAAAGGGAAGGCAAGTCCCTTGGGGTATAACCAAAATCAAAAGGAAGCTTCCTCTAGACACCAATAATGCATAACCAAAAAATGAAATTGATTCGAGTCAGTATTCATTACTTATTGGGTGGAAACCAAATTCAAGATGGCTGCCATAATGAATTGGCCACAGGTGGCCATTTTGTTTCAGCTGACTAGTCCAAAATCGAAAGGAAGCTTCCTCCAGACACC
The DNA here is from genome assembly GCA_031216915.1 of Pictodentalium vernedei. NCBI lineage: Eukaryota > Metazoa > Mollusca > Scaphopoda > Dentaliida > Dentaliidae > Pictodentalium > Pictodentalium vernedei. The sequence continues at coordinate 327,145,880 of CM062290.1, read as the reverse complement.
AACAATGCATAATTAATAAATGAAAGTGTCAATGACACTGTAGCTTAACTTGAGTGTGTGTTGCGTTTGATGAAAAGGATAATGTTCAAGGTTTTTGAAAGGGTTATGAAATACGACAAAAATTGTGATAATTGAGAATATATTAATTTCTGTTCCCTGTATGCTACGTTTTCAATAAAAATAATTTGAGGTGTAGACTGTACTAAACAGGCCCGTCGGAACGAAATTTATATTGGGGGGGCTGATATTGCTAATTTGGGTGAACTGGCTGATACTAAATGGGTATGGGGTATCCAGATGCCGAAGGCATCTGGCGCGAGTGCTGAAGGCACGAGCTTTTTGAGAGAGGGGAGGGGGGGGGGGTTACTCCCCCAGAAAATTTTTTGAAAAGGGCAATCAGAGGAAGCATTCTGGTAGCTTTTGAAGCAAAAACCTCTTGATTTTTTAAACGGCAAAAGTTGTTTTTTTAACAAAATGTTTAAAAAATCCCAATAGAACCCCATAACATTTGGGGACGGTTCTCACACCGGGCTCACCTGCAGGCCGTGGCCGTATTCCGTCATGCTAAAAAACAGTCAGGCCTTATGGTGGATTCATTAGTTTTATCATTACGCCAACGGTTGTCGTGGTCTTCTGAGCTGCCAAAGGAATTGCTCAAAACGTTTGCACATCAACATATGCAGGTGCATGTTATACATTCAGTGATACGTTCCTAATTCTAATCCAAGGGCGTAGTAAGCTAATTTTATTGGGGGGGGGGGGGGGGGTTAGGATCTATATTCCCATGACGCGATGCGTCATCCGAGCGGCGAGTGGGGATGAACACGAGAGGGGATATCCTCTGTCTCGTTGGTGGGGGGTCCGGGAAAATTTTCGAATTTAAGATGTAAAAACATGCATTCTGGTTGATTCTGAGCAAATAAATTGTATATTCCTATGACGCGAAGCGTCATCCGAACCGCGAAAAGGCGAGTGGGGGTGAGTACGAGAGGGGGTACCTCCCCGTCTCGTTGGTGGGTGTCCGGGGGCCTCCCCTGGGAAATGTTTTTTAATTTAAGATGTACAAATATGCAATCTGAGTGATTCTGAGCAAATACATCGTCAATAAGGAAATACGTCAGCTCTGATCAATTCAGCGTGATTTCCGAGCAGAATGACAGGAATAGTGAACATGCAATGAATTACCCTGTGGTTGCTTGGGGTTTAACATCGCTTTTCACAATTAGGCGGAAACACGACTGTCAGTTTTATTGGCTGGAAGAAAGCCCACATGGAACCCACTCAATCCAGTAATCATTAACAGTAATGTCGGAATATGGTAACCAGTGGGCATCCCGTGTGGAGAAACCACCAACCCAGCCCAGTAAAGCCTACTTTTGACAAATTTGTGGGGGTGGGGGAAATATCTCCCTTACCCCCCTCCCCCAACCGGTTCCTACGCCACTGTTCTAATCTGAGTTCAAGGGAGCGCGGTGGCTCAGTTGGTAGAGGTGCAGGCTGCAAGCCGAGAGGTCCTCGGTTTCGAATCCCACCTGCGGCAACCGCGTTGTGTCCTTGGGCAAGACACTTCATCTCCATTGCCCGCGTGGGGCACGATGACGCCGTGTACTAAGGTGTACTGCACGTCGATGATACGCATGTCTCCAACCAATCTAACCCTGCCTGTGATGCAGTGCGGAGTTACGATGTTGAGGAGCTGGCAGCTGCTCGTCGTTGCTCGGTGGTTCTCTCCGGGTTCTCCGGCTTCCTCCACCCGTAAAACTGTCACGGTCATGATTAGCCATTGTGCATAAATATGTGACCTGAAACATCAATAAATAAATAAATAAATAATCTGAGTTCAATAATGTAATGTCCAGTTGTATTAAGATTACATCGGTTGCTCCCATCATGGATAAAATAACGACGAAATATGAGCAAATTATTGGGGGGGCTGCAGCCCCCCCCCCCCCCCCCCCGCGCAGCCCCCCGCCCCCCCCCCCCCCCGGTTCCGACGGGCCTGCTAAAGAACTGAAGGGTGGGTTAATGTGGCCCTCACAGTTAATGTATGTCAACCAAAGTTACCAAGTTCCAGTGAAATTATTCCAAAACGAGTCATCCTATCAAGTTACACTGAAATCCCTTCATAAATACGGCCTGTAGACTGTGCTAAAGGTTTTCGGGCTTCGGGCCTGTGTGGTGATCATGGTTGACCGATCGCAATCAAAAGGGGATGTCGTCATCTAGACATCATACGGAGTCACCCAACATATCATGACTGAAAGGGGACATTCTCATCTAGATATTATACAGTCATCCTACCAAGTTACCATGACCCTTTATAAATACGACCTGTAGACTGGGCTACAGCTTTTCGGGTCTTGGGCTCTGGCAGCCATCATGGCTGGCCGATCGCGACCAAAAGGGGATATCCTCATCTAGACATTGTACCGAGTCATCCTACCAAGTTAAAATGAAATCCCGTCATAAATGTGACAAAAAGTCTGTGCTCAAGTTTTTTGGGTTTTGGGCAGTCATCATGGCAGAATGATTGCGACCAAAAGGGGACGTTCTCATCTTGATATTATCTGGAGTCATCCTACCAAGTTATGATGAAATATAAATATGACCTGCAGACTGTGCTCAAGGTTTTTGGACTTCGGGGCCCCGGTAGCCGTCACAGTTGACCAATCGCGACCAAAAGGGGACCCTCTCATCTAGACATTATATGGAGTCATCCTACCAAGTTACAATGAAATCCCTCCATAAGTACGACCTGCAGACTGTGCTGAAGGTTTTCGGGTTTTGGGCTTGGGTGGTCGTCACGGTTGACAGAGCGTGACCAAATGGGGAAGTTCTCTAGTCATCTAGACATACGCAGCCAATTTCATAAAGTATGTCTAATTTAGACACGTCCAAACTGTTAGACGAGGTCTCCTTAAACGGAGTCCAAATTTAGCCAGATTCATCATTTGACCAACCACGTCCAAATGCAACTAAGGCATGTTTAGCTGGACTTCGTCTAATCAAAATCGGACGGGGGTCAATGATTGATCTAGGATTCTGGTTTTTGTCGTTCGACACATCTTAATCATGACTCCGTGTGAAGAGTCACCCGACGTGCATTGCAGCTAGTTGTAATTTTATTAAGACACATTCCAATTGCATCAGCCCATGTGATTGACAAATCGAGTGGTCGTGGAAAAAAAATCTCCAACTAATTTCCAAATAATTCATGGAAACCATACAATATGATCCCTCATTGGAACGAGCTCCTCCCAACGATGGGTAACATATGGTTTTCTTGTATGTTTTTTTTTTCAGCGAATAGGTAACTGGGTGTGTGAGTGGAGGGGGGGGGTCCCTTTCCGTGTCATGCCTCTCCTCCGTATATAATAATCATTACTAGAGGGATGACCCGCCTACGTGCGGGGATTAAGTACGGGCGTTGATAATGGGAAACGCCCCCCCCCCACCCCCACCCCATCAAAAAAAATAAAAATAATAAACACACCTGCGGGATAAGACAAATTAAAGAAAATAAAAATTTAAAACAAAAAAATATAAGACATTTTTAACAAAATACTAAAGGGACGTCACGTTTTTCGGAAAGTAACTCACATTCCGTCATCCTGATTCCACCACAACATCGTTCTTGACCTGGAATTATTTTAGAGTGGGTTCTAACGATAATGAATGAGAAGTCAAATGAAAACAAAAATAAGCCAGATTCACCTGTTCATATTTACTCCCAATTTGTGTTGCAATATTATGCAGTTTACTGACATTAGGGAAATTTGATACAAAATTATGAAAAACTAGACTTTATGATTCTGGAGAATCATGGCTTTTCCCGATGAGATTCCATGATTCTTCATGACCCCACAGTGTCTGATGAATTGTTTTTAACTGTCTCACTGAGGTTCCTTCATTGATGTTATGAGAAAGGTGAGTATAGTAGTCTCAAATGACTCAGTTTGATAAGAAAATTGTTTAGGTAAAAACCATCATTAACGGTGGAGTGGGTTAATATCAATATCGTCGTCCGACAAGTTAATGACCCACAAAAGGAGTTATGTTTGTTTCACACATACCCACTGAGTGCTGTGTCTATTTGAAAATGGTCCATTTTATCTCAAATGTATCCAAAATATTGATGTCTGGCAGCTTGTAGAGGATTAACAAGTGCTAACAGGAATATTTTTCCATGCAACTTGTAATGTCACACTAAGAACTGCAAATGGCCATTTTTCTTTAAAAACTTCCAAGATGTTTTCAGAGAAATCCCTGCGCATACGCTCTTTTCCAATTCGACGTGACGAAATGCGAAATTCATGTCGCTCTTCATGGAAAGTGATGCCACAACTATTCCTGAACAAGGAGTAGAAATTTCATGAAAATCTGCCTAGAATTGGCTGAGATATGGTGTTTTGGAGAGAGGAGGTAATTGTTTGAATTTGGTCCTCCCTTTTCAAGCCAGTTCGAAAAAATACATCGGAAATGGGCGCAGAATCCTTCAGTGCATGCTCGCTGGAGTAAGTCCACTTAAATGTTACAATTGTGTGTGACTGGTGGAGAGTTGACTGTAAATGCTTAAATTGCTTCTTTAAGACAGCCACCAGGGATCCCAACACAACCTTTAAACCTACGAGAATCTCAGAAGTTTCAAGTCAAGAGAAATTGGCGGTGATTGGGTTTCTGGCAGGCAGGAAAAGATTGACGAAGATTTGCATATTGGACATTAAAATAGCACTTTTGACATACACGAACGGTGTTCAGACCGCTGGAGGCAGCGACTTGAAATTTTCAGAACTTGTTCTACGAACCCTGGCCGACATTTTGGGATTTGTTTGGAGTGTCCGGACCGCGTGGAAAACACCACGCATCGCTTGGAATGTGAGAGTACTATTCGTCCCGACTCTATCAGTTTCGAATGGACACGGGCAGTGTTGTAGACGACTGTAGAGCTGCGATTGAGCATAACGTCCCAGGTTTCGGTGCCACATTGCCTAACCAGCTCCAAAAGAGCGGCGGGGGAGGGGTATCCTGACACTATCTTTAAAACTTAGATAATCGTCAGATGTTGAAGTGAAAAGAAATCGGCGGTGAGTAGGTTTTTTGGCGGGAAACGATTATTGAAAATTTGCCAATCAGACATTAAAATTGCACTTCTCACAAACATGAACCGTGTCTAGACCGCTGAAGGCAGCGACTTCTAATTTTCAGAACTTGTTCTACGCACCCTGGCCGACATTTTGGCATCTGTTGCGAGTGTCGAGGCCGCGTGAAGAACACCACGCATCGCGTGGAAAGTGAGAGTACTATTCGTCCCGACTCTATCAGTTTGGAATGGACTTGGGGACTGTTGTAGACTACTGTAGAGCAGCGATTGAGCATAAAGTCGGAGTTTTTTGTGCCAAATTGCCTAACCGGCTCCAAGGTATTATTTTTCGTCTGTACATCGCCCAGATCGCCTGTAGTTTATACCGTCACCATACGTTGACGTAGCCTTTTGTCATTTTCGCCACTTTCGACCCAGATTTGAGGGTACCTTCCTTCAACCCCATTTTATAGCAAAATCTAGCCATGCTCCCAACAACGCCCTCTCCCCGTCGGCCTGGGTGCTTCTAAAAATAGAAAGGTCAATGGGGAGGGGCCCGTTAGCAAACAAACGGGGGCAGGGCAGGTGTACTTGGTGAACAAACAGTTGTGTGAACATCCCCAGAAGTGAAAACCTTTGCTCAGTGGCTGTAATCAAGATGTTAATTTAGACTCCCATTACGGCCAAGATACTACAGAATGCAAATGGGTGGGTGGCGGGCATCATCACTGGATCTAATGTTGTATTTCATGTTTTCCTTTTTTCTTTATATTCTATTTATTTTTTTTTATATCTCTCTCTCTCTCTCTCTCTCTCTCTCTCTCTCTCTCAGTTTAATTTGTGTTTGTCTATAATGTTTATAATATTTAGATTTTGCTAGATTCTGTTATTTATGGAATACGTTCTGCCATATTGTAAATTATTAGTCACTGTACAGGAACGGGGGGGCTTCTAAGTGGTAAGCACTTGTCCTCCAATCCTGATTTGCATTGTCAAATGGCAAATAAAATATGTTTAATCTAATCTAACAGTAGGGGGGGGGGGGGGGGCATGTGTCCTAGGTAAAAAAAACAGCAGGGGGGCAGGTGTCCTAGGTAAAATAAACAGCATATGGGGGGGGGGGGGAGGAGGGTGATGTCCCTGCTAATTAATTTTAATAGAAGGCAGTTGTTCATGGGGCAGGTGTTCTATCCCACTGCCCAGTATTCAAATTTTCTATGGTACTTGGCCTTGACGGAAATAACATTTCAACAAGAAACAACGGGAAACCTATTTGCAATAAAGCTGCAAATATAAACTTGATTTTAGGACCATTCCATGGACATTTTAAAGCCTACTGCGATATCAGCGTTTCTTACTCTCGTCCTATCACTACACCGCAGTATTTAACCCGAGTCGAGTTCTGACGTCATGCAAGTTTGACCGACATGCTTTCAATTCTGTTATTGACAACAACATATTTATAATTTCGTGCTTACTGATCCGAATTTTGAAAACGACACACGCAATCGCGAAAGCGTTTTCTGAAAAACACGATTCTGTAAAAGGTTTTAGTGAAATTTGATTATTTTTTTTATTTTCAATTTCGATGGCTCTTGTCGAAAAGGTGCTAATCACTGATCGTCCCAAACGAGATCAAAGACACGCCGTAGTTTAATAACAGGCAGAGATTCTTCTAAGAATATAGATGCGCAATCCTAAAATGCAATAAATCAAGTGTTTTTTCACGTTTTATGAGAGAAATATGTCCAATTGTATCATTGAATCATTTTTAGGTATATATGGGTGAGAAATTTTCTATACGGATAAAATACAGGCTAAATAAAATATTTGCCATTATTTTCCGCAGACGTATTTTTGTCTTTGCTTCTTGGGGAAATCCATGCTGCTAAATACAACGAAGGTGTGTTATTTGATGTGGTCAGAACCGTCAGGTGGTCGGGTCCGAAACCGCGCCTCGCAAAAGATTTAGTGGGGGGTGTCGATTTTACAAGTAATGTAGGCAGCGTACACGGCATGGGCTGTCTGTCTTTAATCCTATAAACAGGGTTAAGGCTTGGTTTTTGAATACCCTTATTTATTTATTTATTTATTTATTTATTTATTTATTTATTTATTTATTTGTTTATTGGTGTTTAAGGTCACATACTTATGCACAATGGCTAATCGTGGCCGTGACAGTTTTATAGGTGGAGGAAGCCGGAGTACACGGAGAGAACCACCAAGCACCGATGAGCAACTGTCAGCTCCTCAACATTCTAACTCTGTTCAAGCTCCGCTCAAGCAGGGTTACAGAGGGTGAAGACATATGTACCATCGACGTGCAGTATGCCTTAGTACACGGCGTCATCGTGCCCCCATGTCGGCAACCGGGCTAAAGTGCCTTGCCCAAGGACACAACGGGGATCGGACTCTGGACCTCTAGCATAGAAGTACAACAGTCTACCACTGAGCCACCACGCTCCCTTGAATACCCTTAATACTATCATACATTATCCCTCATGAATTCTGAATCTGACAAAAGAGGTTATGTTTACCTATTACATACCCATTTGCTGCCCGAAAACAGCCGATTTTATCAAAATATTGACGTTTAGCAGCCTGTAGCGGGATTAACAAACGACTAGCGGAATATTCTATCTATGCAATTTGTAAGACCTGCCAATGTCCAATTGTTCTTGAAAATCGCCAACAAGCAGTTAGCGAAATCCACAGAAAATGTAAATTTTAAGCTTTTAAGGGGTATCTCTCCTTATCCAGTCTAAAATAGGTTAAGTTTCATTCTTTTAAATACCCTTACTACTTACAAAACTGATCCTCTGTGAATTCTACGCGCAGTAAAAGAAGTTATATTTCTCTGTTACATATCCATTGGGTGCTCTTGGTGTCTGAAAACAATCCATTTTATCAACATTTTGATGTTTAGCAGCTCGTGGAGAGTTAACGAATGATCAACGGAATATTTTGTCCATGTAACTTGTAATGTCACATGAAGACCCGTGAATGGCCATTTTTTCTTGAAATCTACAAGATGTTTTTTAAGAAATCCAGGGAAAGCATGAAATTTTAAGTCTTTGATGGGTACCGCTGTTTAACCAGCCCAATACGGGTTAAGACCAGCCCTAAATGGGTTAATGCTTGGTCTGATGAATTCCACTTCCAAAGAAGGAGGTTATGTTTATCTCGCAGGTACACATTGCGTGCAATGGATGCCCAAGGACAGTCCATTTTCTCAAAATTTCTATGCTTTGCAGCCTCTGGAGAGTTAACTAACGCTTACCGGAATATTTTGTCTATGTAACTTGTAATGTCACTCCAAGACCTGCAAATGGTCAATTTTTCTTGAATACTTACTAGATATTTTGGAGAAATCCACAGAAAACTGGAATTTTAAGCTTTTAAGGGGTACATCTTAACCAGGCGAAAATGGGTTAAGACCTCGATTTTTTGAATACCCTTACTACTTACTAAATTTTTCTCTGTCAGTTTTGCATCCGGTAAAAGAAGTTATGTGTCTCTGTGGCATTCCCATTTGTTGTTGGTGTCCAAAAACAGACTATTTTTTCAAAATGTTGACATTTAGCAGCCCATGGAGGGTTAACAAGTGCTTACTGGAATATTTTATCCATGCAACCGGTAATGTGACTCCAAGACCTATCAATGGCCATTTTCTGTCGAAAACTTACAAGATGTTTGTAACGAAATCCACGGAAAACATGATTTTTTTTTTAGCTTTTGATGGTCTCTTTAATAACCACCCCAAAAGGGGTTAACGCTTGGGTTTTTGAATACCCTTATTACTTACAAAAATGGTCCTCAGTGAATTCCACTTCCAACAAAGGAGATTATGTGTAACTCTCGGACATACATTGCGTGCTGTGTGCGTCCGAAAACAGCCCATTTCAACAAAATTATGATGCTTGGCATTCTGTAGAGGGTTAATAAACGCTCAGCGGAATATTTTGTCCATGCCACTTGTAATGTCACACAAAGACCTGCAAGTAGTCAATTTTTCTTGAAAACCTATGGAATGTATTTAGAGAAATCCACAGAAAATGGGAATTTTTAGATTTTAAGGGGTCTCTCTCTTTAGCCTGCCCAAAATGGGTTAAGACTTCGTTTTTTGAATACCCTTACTACTTACAAAAATGTTTCCCTATAGATTGTGCGCTCGATAAAAGAAATCACTTTTCTTTGTGGTGTACCCGTTGGGTGCCGTTGGCGTCCAAAAACAGCCCATTTTATCACAATTTTGACTTTTAGCAGCCCGTGGAGGGTTAACAAATGCTCACCGAAGTATTTTGTCCATGCAACTTCTATTGTCACATCAAGGCCTGGGAGTGACAATTTTTTCATGAAAATCTACAAGACTCGTTTAGAGAAATCCACGGAAAACCTGATTTTTTTAGCTTTTTGGGGGTATTGCTGTTTAACCAGCCCAAAACGGGTTAAAGCTTGGTTTTTTGAACACCATTATTACTTACAAAAATGATCTCCGGTGAATTCCACTTCAAATAAAGGAAGTTATGTTTATCTCTCGTGTATCGTTTGGGTGCTCTGGGGGCCTGAAACCGGCCCATTTCATCAAAATATCGATGTTTGGCAGCCTGTGGAGGGTTACCATATGCATCGCCTGATATGTCATGTGTATCAAAGGTCGTGGCACAGACAGGTCTATCAATGATGAAAGTTTTAAAAAAAATCTACAAGACGTGTTTCGAGAAAGTTCCGATAAACCCCAATTTTGACAGTTTTTTGCCAATTGTGACGAAATAAGGGTTAAATCGAAAATTCCGCTTCGGTACATTTTTAGATTTTGTGCCCCTCTATGCGTGTGCAAAATTTTGTGAAAATCGGTCCGAAAATGGCTTCGGAATCGTGCGGACAAAATGTGTGGAAAAAAAAAAAAACCAAAAAAAACTAGACTTTATGATTCTGGAGAATCATGTTTTTTCCCGATTAGATTCCATGATTTTTCATGACCCCACAGTGTCTGATGAATTGTTTTTAACTGTCTCACTGAAGTTCCCTCATTGATGTTATGAGAAAGGTGAGTATAGTAGTCTCAAATGACTCGGTTTGGGTTTGATAAAATAAAAATGTTTAGGTAAAACCCATCATTAATGGTAGAATGGGTTAATATCAAGATCAATGTTTCCCTATCAGTTTTGCGTCCAGTAAAAGAAGTTACGTTTTTCTGTGGCATTTCCATTTGTTGGTGTCCAAAAACAGACTATTTCTTTATTTTTTTTACATTTAGCAGCCCATGGAGGGTTAACAAATGCCTACCAGAATAATTTATCCATGCAACTGGTCATATGACACCAAGACCTATCAACGGCCATTTTCTCTTGGAAACTCCACAAAATGTTTGTAAAGAAATCCAGGGAAAACGATTTTTTAAGCTATCGATGGGTATCCGTGTTAACCTCCCCAACAGGGGTTAACGCTTGGTTTTTTAATACCCTTATTACTTACAAAAATGGTCCTCTGTGAATTCCACTTCCAACAAAGGAGATTATGTTTATCTCTCATGTATACATTGGGTGCTGTGCGTGTCTGAAAACAGCCCCATGTTAACAAAATTACGATGCTTGGCAGCTTGTAGATGGTTAATAAACGCTCACCGGAGTATTTTGTCCATGCAGCTTGTAATGTCACATAAAGACCTACGAAAAGTCAATTTGTCTTGAAACCCTACAAGTTACCATTAGGGAAATTCAAAGAAAATGGGAATTTAAAGCTTTCAAGGGATATCTCGCTTTAGCCTGCCCAAAATGGGTTAAGACGTCGACTTTTGAATACCCTTACTGCTTACAAAAATGTTTCCGTATAAATTGTGCGCTCGATAAAAGGAGGCACTTTTCTTTGTGGTGTACCCTTTGGGTGCTGTTGGTGTCCAAAAACAGCCCATTTTATCACAATTTTGACCTTCAACAGTCCGGGGAGGGTTAACTAATGCTGACCGAAATATTTTGTTCATGCATCTTGTAATGTCACACCAAGACCTGCAAATAGCCGATTTTTTCTTGAAAACCTACAAAATGTTGATAGAGAAATCCACAGAAAAGGGTATTTTAAGATTTTAATGGGTATCTCTATTTAAGCAGCCCAAAATGGGTTAAGACGTCAAATTTTGAATACACTTACCACTTTCAAAAATATTTTCCGATCAATTTTGCGTCCGATAAATGAAGGCCCCTTTCTCTCTGGTATACCGTTTGGGTGCTGTTGGCGTCTAAAAACAGCCCATTTTATCACTATTTTTACGTTTAGCAGTTCGGTGAGGGTTAACTAATGCTGACCGGAATATTTTATCCATGCAACTTGTAATGTCACACCAAGACCTGAGAGTGACCAATTTTTCTTGAAAATCTACAAGACTCGTTTAGAGAAATCCACGGAAAACACGAACTTCTGAGCATTATGGGGGTATTGCTGTTTAACCAGCTCAAAATGGGTTAACGCTTGGTTTTCTGAACACCCTTATTACTGACAAAAATGATCCACGGTGAATTCCACTCCCAATAAAGGAAGTTATGTTTATCTCTCGTGTATTGTTTGGGTGCAGTGGGGGCCTGAAACCGGCCTATTTCATCAAAATTTCGATGTTTGGCAGCCTGTGGAGGGTTACCATATGCATCGCCTGATATGTCATGTGTACCAAAGGGTGTGTCACAGACAGGTCTAGCAATGACGAATGTATAAAAAAAATCTACAAGACATGTTTCGAGAAAGTGCCGATAAACCCCCAATTTTGGCAGTTTTTTGCCAATTCTGACGAAATAAGGGTTAAATCGAAAATTCCGCTTCGGTACATTTTTAGATTTTGTGCCCCTCTATGTGTGTGCAAAATTTCGTGAAAATCGGTTCGAAAATGGCTTCTGAATCGTACGGACAAAATGTGTGGAAAAAAAAAAAAAAAAAACCCCAAAACCCCCCCCCCCCCCAAAAAAAAATAATAATCCGTAGAAAAACAATAGTCTTTTCCAGAGGGAAAAGCCTAAAAACCCCCCCCAAAAAAAAAAAAAAAAAAAAAAAAAAAAATAATAATCCGTAGAAAAACAATAGTCTTTTCCAGAGGGAAAAGCCTAATGATTTTGGATAAGGATTCTTCGAAAAGCAAGGCCTCTGGCTGAATTTCGCACTCTGGGATAGTCAAAATCATCATCATACAAGCCATCATCGGAAAGGTCTGATTCCACATTGTCTCTTGAAATGTTGTGTAGTACACATAACGCAACAATGATGGCTTTGCTAGTTTCTAGACGACAACGGAGACGTGAGTCAACGCTGATACATGGAAATCTTTTTTTGAGGACCCCAAAAACTCTCTCAATGATGTTACGAGTGCTGCGGTGGGCCCGATTGTAGCGTCTCTCTGCTTCGGTAGTTGGCTGCAAAACTGGGGTAAGAAGGTATTTCTCGCATGCGTAGCCATTATCACCCAACAGAATACCACTGATACTGCCATCTTCTAAGCGGGGTCGTAGAGTGCAGTTCTGAAAGATTCGACTATCGTGACTAGACCCTGGCCAGCGAACAACCACATTTCGGATCTTCATACTTGCATCGCAAACCATTTGCACATTGAGGGAATAGAAACCCTTACGGTTGATGTAGATCGCAGAATTGGCAACTTTTGATGGGCGCACTAGTCTTATATGAGTACAGTCAATGCAGCCAATCAATCCTGGAAATCCAGCCATTTGGAGAAATTTACGCTTCATATCGTCAGACTCGGGTGCATCTGGCATAATGATATAATGCCGTTTCAAGGACGCAATTGCTACACTGACTCGGCGCACTATCATGGCCTGCAAACTGATGCTGCACTGACACCAGCAAGGTCTCCTGCTACACGCTGGTAACTGCCCGTTGCATAAAAACGGTAACAAGTTAGTACTTGAAGTTCTGGTGGAATGCAATGATTTCGGTTTGTTGGATGCTCAATCTGAACCGCAATCTGCGTAATGATGCCTTTCGCCGTGTCTTTACTAACTCTGAACCTGGCAATAAACTCAGTGTCATTACTAGACTTTATGATTCTGGAGAATCATGGCTTTTCCCGATGAGATTCCTTGATTTTTCATGCCCCCACAGTGTCTGATGAATTGTTTTTAACTGTCTCACTGAAGCTCTTTCATTGATGTTATGAGAAAGGTGGTTATAGTAGTCTCAAATGACTCAGTTTTATAAAAAGATTGTTTAGGTAAAAACCATCATTAATGGTAGAGTGGGTTAATATCAATATCGTCGTCCCACAAGTTAATGACCGACAAAAGGAGTTATGTTTGTTTGACACATACCCTTTGAGTGCTCTGTCTATTTGAAAATGGTCAATTTTATCTCAAATGTATCCAAAATATCGATGTCTGGCAGATTGTAGAGGGTTAACATGTGCTAACAGGCATATTTATTCATGCAACTTGCAATTTCAAACCAAAAAGTGCGAATGGCCATTTTTACTTAAAATCTATAAGATGTTTTCAGAGAAATTCATGCGCATGCACTCTTTTCGAATTCGACGTGACGAAATGCGAAATTCGTATCGCTCTTCATGGAAAGTGATGCCGCAACTATCCATGAACAACGAGTGAAAATTTCATGGAAATGTGCCTAGAATTGGTTGGGATATAGCGTTTTGAAGAGAGGAGGTAACTGTCTGAATTTGGTCCTTCCTTTTCAAGCCAGTTCGAAAAAAGACGTCGTGAATGGGCGCAGACTCCTTTAGAGCCCCCCCCCCCCCCCACCTCTCTGTAAATGGAAGTTGCTTCTTTAAGACCGCCACCCAGGGATCCCAACACAACCTTTAAACCTAAGAGAATCGTCAGAAGTTTAAAGTGAAAAGAAATTGGCGGTGATTGGGTTTCTGGCAGGCAGGAAAAGATTGACGAAGATTTGCATATTGGACATTAAAATAGCACTTCTGACATACACGAACCGTGTCCAGACCACTGGAGGCAGCGACTTGAAATTTTCAGAACTTGTTCTACGAACCCTGGCCGACAATTTGGGGTCTGTTTGGAGCGTCCGAGCCGCCTGGAAAACACCACGCATCGCTTGGAAGGAGAGAGTACTATTCGTCCCGACTCTATCAGTTCAGAATGGACATGGGCAGTGTTGTAGACGACTGTGGAGCTGCGATTGAGCATAAAGTCCCAGGTTTCGGTGCGGGGGGGGGGGGGGGGGGGGTATCCTGACACTATCTTTAAACCTTAGTCGGAAGAAGTTGCAGTGAAAAGATATCGGCGGTGAGTAGGTGTTTTGACGGGAAACGATTAACGAAAATTTGCCAATTTGACATTAAAATTGCACTTCTCACAAACACGAACCGTGTCCAGACCGCCGAAGGCAGCGACTTCTAATTTTCAGAACTTGTTCTACGCACCCTGGCCGACATTTTGGCATCTGTTGCAAGTGTCGAGACCGCGTGGAGAACACCACGCATCGCGTGGAAAGTGAGAGTACTATTCGTCCCGACTCTATCAGTTTGGAATGGAATTGGGCACTATTGTAGACTACTGTAGAGCAGCGATTGAGCATAAAATCGGAAGTTTTTTTTGTGCCAAATTACCTAACCGGCTCCAAGGTATGATCTTTCGTCTGTACATCGCCCAGATCGTCTGAAGTTTATACCGTTACCATACGTTGAAGTAGCCTTTTGTCATTTTCGCCACTTTCGACCCAGATTTGAGGGTACCTTCCTTCAGCGAAATCTAGCCATGCTCACAACCACGCCCTCTCCCCGTCGGACAGGGTGCTTCTAAAGATAGAAAGGTCAATGGGGAGGGGCCCGTTAGCAAACAAACGGGGGCAGGTGTAGTTGGTGAAAAACAGCGGGGGGGGGGGGGGGGGGCACGTGTCCTAGGTAAAAGAAACAATAGGGGGCAGGTGTCCTAGGTAAAAAAACAGGAGGAAGGGGGGGGGGGGGGGGCAGATGTCCCCGCTAATTAATTTTAATAACAGGCAGGTGTTCATGGGGCAGGCCCACTGCTCGGTGTTCCAAATTTTCTATGGTACTTGGCCTTGACGGAAACAACACTTCAACAAGAAACAACGGGAAACCTATTTGCAGTAAAGCTGCAAACATAAACATGATTTTAGGACCATTCCATGGACAATTTAAAGCCTACTGCGATATCAGCGTTTATTACTCTCGAACTTTCACTGCATCACTGCAGTATTTCACCCGAGTCGAGTTCTGACGTCATGCAAGTTTGACGGACATGCTTTCAATTTTGTTATTGACAACAACATATTTATAATTTCGTGATTACTGATCGGAATTTTGAAAACGACACATGCAATCGCGAAAGAGTTTTCTGAAAAACACGATTCTGCAAAAGGTTTTAGTGAAATTTGATTTTTTTTTTATTTTCAATTTCGATGGCTCTTGTCGAAAAGGTTTTAATCACTGATCGTCCCAAACGAGATCAAAGACTGACGCTGTATATTAATAACACACAGAGAATCTTCTAAGAATATACACGCGCAATCCTAAAATGAAATAAATCAAGTCTTTTTCAGGTTTTACGAGAGAAATATGTCCAATTGTATCATTGAATCATGTTTAGGTATATGTAGGCGAGACATTTTCTATACGGGCAAAATACAGACTAAATAAAATATTTGCCATTATTTTCCGCAGACGTATTTTTGTCTTTGCTTCTTGGGGAAATCCATGCTGCTAAATACAACGAAGGAGTGTTATCTAATGAGGTCAGAACCGTCAGGTGGTCGGGTCCGACACCGCACCTCGAAGTAGATTTAGTGGGGGTGTCGATTTTACAAGTAATGTAGGCAGCGTACACGGCATGGGCTGTCTGTCTTTAATCCTATAAACAGGGTTAAGGCTTGGCCTTTTGAATACCCTTATTTATTTATTTGTTTATTGGTGTTTAAGGTCACATACTTATGCACAATGGCTAATCGTGACCGTGACAGTTTTATAGGTGGAGGAAGCCGGAGTACACGGAGAGAACCACCAAGCAACGACGAGCAACTGTCAGCTCCTCAACATTCTAACTCTGTTCAAGCTCCGCTCAAGCAGGGTTACAGAGGGTGAAGACATATGTACCATCGACGTGCAGTATGCCTTAGTACACGGCGTCATCGTGCCCCCATGTCGGCGGCCGGGCTAAAGTGCCTTGCCGAAGGACACAACGTTTACGTGAGTCGTCCCGGACGGGGATCGGACTCGGGACCTCTAGCACAGAAGTACAATAGTCTACCACTGAGCCACTACGCCCCCTTGAATACCCTTAACACTATCATACATTATCCCTCATGAATTCTGAGTCTGATAAAAGAGGTTATGTTTACCTATTACATACCCATTTGCTGCCCGAAAACAGCCGATTTTATCAAAATTTTGATGTTTAGCAGCCTGTAGCGGGATTAACAAACGACTAGCGGAATATTCTATCTATGAAATTTGTAAGACCTGCCAATGTCCAATTGTTCTTGAAAATCGCCAACAAGCAGTTAGCGAAATCCACAGAAAATGTAAATTTTAAGCTTTTAAGGGGTATCTCTCCTCATCCAGTCTAAAATAGGTTAAGTTTCATTCTTTTAAATACCCTTACTACTTACAAAACTGATCCTCTGTGAATTCTACGCGCAGTAAAAGAAGTTATATTTCTCTGTTACATATCCATTGGGTGCTCTTGGTGTCTGAAAACAATCCATTTTATCAACATTTTGATGTTTAGCAGCTCGTGGAGAGTTAACGAATGCTCAACGGAATATTTTGTCCATGTAACTTGTAATGTCACATGAAGACCCGTAAATGGCCATTTGTCTTGAAAACTACTATATGTTTTTAAAGAAATCCAGGGAAAGCATGAAATTTTAAGTCTTTGATGGGTACCGCTGTTTAACCACCCCAAAACGGGGTTAAGACCAGCCCTAAAAGGGTTAATGCTTGGTCTGATGAATTCCACTTCCAAAGAAGGAGATTATGTTTATCTCGCAGGTACACATTGCGTGCAATGGGTGCCCAAGGACAGTCCATTTTCTCAAAATTTCTATGCTTTGCAGCCTCTGGAGAGTTAACTAACGCTTACCGGAATATTTTGTCTATGCAACTTGTAATGTCACTCCAAGACCTGCAAATGGTCAATTTTTCTTGAATACTTACTAGATTTTTTGGAGAAATCCACAGAAAACTGGAATTTTAAGCTTTTAAGGGGTACATCTTAACCAGGAGAAAATGGGTTAAGACCTCGATTTTTTGAATACCCTTACTACTTACTAAATTTTTATCTGTCAGTTTTGTATCCGGTAAAAGAAGTTATGTATCTCTGTGGCATTCCCATTTGTTGTTGTTGGCGTCCAAAAACAAGACTATTTTTTCAAAATGTTGACATTTAGCAGCCCATGGAGGGTAAACAAATGCTTACTGGAATATTGTATCCATGCAACCGGTAATGTGACTCCAAGACCTATCAATGGCCATTTTCTGTTGAAAACTTACAAGATGTTTGTAACGAAATCCACGGAAAACATGATTTTTTTTTAGCTTTTGATGGGTATCGCTAATAACAACCCCAAAAGGGGTTAACGCTTGGGTTTTTGAATACCCTTATTACTTACAAAAATGGTCCTCAGTGAATTCCACTTCCAACAAAGGAGATTATGTGTAACTCTCGGACATACATTGCGTGCTGTGTGTGTCCGAAAACAGCCCATTTCAACAAAATTATGATGCTTGGCATTCTGTAGAGGGTTAATAAACGCTCAGCGGAATATTTTGTCCATGCCACTTGTAATGTCACACAAAGACCTGCAAGTAGTCAATTTTTCTTGAAAACCTATGGAATGTATTTAGAGAAATCTACAGAAAATGGGAATTTTTAGATTTTAAGGGGACTCTCTCTTTAGCCTGCCCAAAATGGGTTGACTTCGTTTTTTGAATGCCCTTACTACTTACAAAAATGTTTCCCTATAGATTGTGCGCTCGATAAAAGAAAGCACTTTTCTTTGTGGCGTAACCGTTGGGTGCCGTTGGCGTCCAAAAACAGCCCATTTTATCACAATTTTGACTTTTAGCAGCCCGTGGAGGGTTAATAAATGCTCAGCGGAGTATTTTGTCCATGCAACTTCTATTGTCACATCAAGGCCTGGGAGTGACAATTTTTTCATGAAAATCTACAAGACGCGTTTAGAGAAATCCACGGAAAACCTGAATTTTTTAGCTTTTTGGGGGGTATTGCTGTTTAACCAGCCCAAAACGGGTTAATGCTTGGTTTTTTTGAACACCATTATTACAAAAAATGATCTCCGGTGAATTCCACTTCAAATAAAGGAAGTTATGTTTATCTCTCGTGTATCGTTTGGGTGCTCTGGGGGCCTGAAACCGGCCCATTTCATCAAAATTTCGATGTTTGGCAGCCTGTGGAGGGTTACCATATGCATCGCCTGATATGTCATGTGTATCAAAGGTCGTGGCACAGACAGGTCCATCAATGATGAAGGTTTAAAAAAAATCTACAAGACGTGTTTCGAGAAAGTGCCGATAAACCCCAATTTTGACAGTTTTTTTGCCAATTCTGACGAAATAAGGGTTAAATCGAAAATTCCGCTTCGGTACATTTTTAGATTTTGTGCCCCTCTATGCGTGTGCAAAATTTTGTGAAAATCGGACCAAAAATGGCTTCGGAATCGTGCGGACAAAATGTGTGGAAAAAAAAAAAAAACCCAACCCCCCCCCCCCCCACCCCCCCCCCCCCCCCCAAAAAAAAAAAAAAAATAATAATCCGTAGAAAAACAAAAGTCTTTTCCAGAGGGAAAAGCCTAATAATCCGTAGAAAAACAATAGTCTTTTTCAGAGGGAAAAGCCTAAAAAAAAAAAAAAATATAAAAAAATAATAATCCGTAGAAAAACAATAGTCTTTTCCAGAGGGAAAAGCCTAATAAAGTGCAAAATAATCTGCTCGTTCCCTGAAAACACGCTGACGACGTTGTAATGTAACAGGTGAAGAAAATTCGTGAAGGACTCCAATATCACGAGTGTCGGCGTCTGTCATCTTCACATTGGATTCAATTATATGACACAGTTAGACATCGGCTGACCCATGTCTAAATTATCACGCTTTTCATTCCACAATCCGTGCATTTTTTGACTGGGACGTAGTTCGTGAAATATAAACACAATTAGGACGAGGTCTAAAACGGTTTTAGACCTGGTCTAGTTAGACTTAAGACTTAGACTTAGACCCTCGTGGTGAAATATTGTTTTCAGTTTAGACCAAACCGAAAAGCGGCTAGGCCTGGTTTAAATATTGGACTACCTTTATGAAATTGGCTGACGGAGTCATCCTACCAAGTTACAATGAAATCCCTCCATATTAAATATGATCTGTAGACTGTGCTAAACGTTTTGGGGTTTCGGTCTTGGGTGGCCATCACGGTTGACTGATCATGACCAAAAGAGGACGTTCTCATCTAGATATTATACAGAGTCATCCTACCAAGTTACCATGAAATCCTTTCATAAATAAAACCTGTAGACTGTGCTAAAGGTTTTCGGGCTTTGGGCTCGGGCAGCTATCACGGTTGCCCTATCGCAACCAAAAGGGGAAGTTCTCATCTGGACATGACCTCAAACCTGAATATGAAATTTCACGACAATCGGACAAGAACTACGGGGTGTAGCCTGTGCTAAAGGAAAATGTGAACACACTCACAGACTAACAGACTGTGGCAATAGCTTATCTTGACTTTTAGTTAAGCTAAAATGTGATTTCCTATAGGCTTTCCATGGTAATTATGAGCCGCAATTGCAGCCATGTTTGCAACATGATCAACATTACATGAGGATTAGTGGTAGAGGGTGTCCCAGTCATCAATCATGTAAAGTATATTTACTGGTGTTTAAGGTCACATACTTTTGCACAATGGCTAATTATGACCACAGCATGGAGATAAAGTCAAGGTCAGTCAATCGTTTTTACCCCATATTGCCTATTTTAGAGGACTCGCACCCCAAGCATTAGTGACTGGGTCCTATTTTACCAGTGAAAAGGAGCTTGTTTACCACAGTAAACAAGCACTGCCTCACTTCCCGGGATCCTGCAGGGAAATCATGTAAAGTTTCAAAACATTCGGCCTTGTAGTTTCAGAGATTTTTCAAAATTGATCAATCAGAATCAAAGAAACAGAAACAGACTGTGGCAATAGCTTATCTTGACTTTTAGTTAAGCTAAAAATGTGATTTCCCATAGGCTTTCCATGGTAATTATGAGCCGCAATTGCAGCCATGTTTGCAACATGATCAACATTACATGAGGATTGATGGTAGAGGGTGTCCCAGTCATCAATCATGTAAAGTATATTTACTGGTGTTTAAGGTCACATACTTTTGCACAATGGCTAATTATGACCACAGCATGGAGATAAAGTCAAGGTCAGTCAATCGTTTTTACCCCATATTGCCTATTTTAGAGGACTCGCACCCCAAGCATTAGTGACTGGGTCCTATTTTACCAGTGAAAAAGAGCTTGTTTACCACAGTAAACAAGCACTGCCTCACTTCCCGGGATCCTGCAGGGAAATCATGTAAAGTTTCAAAACATTCGGCCTTGTAGTTTCAGAGAAGATTTTTCAAAATTGATCAATCAGAATCAAAGAAGCCTCTGGCTGGCCATCTTTTTCTCCAGCCTCTGGCTGGCCATGTTTTTCATCCAACAGAAATAAGATGAACAGTTGTAGAGAACCTCTCATAGACCATTCCTGTCAAGTTTGGTTCACATTGGCTCAACAGTTCCAGAGCTGAAAATGTGATTTTCCATTGGGTTTCTATAGTAACTACAAGCTGCAATTGCAGCCATGTTTGCAACTTCATCAATATTGAATTCGGATTGTTGGCAGAGGGTGTCCCAGTCACCAATCATGTGAAGATTTGAAACAATAGGCCTTGTGGTTTCAGAGAAGATTTTTCCAAATCCACCAATCAGAATCAAAGAATGCCTCTGGTGGCCATGCTCTTCAACCGACGGGAACAAGATGAGGATCATTTGTAGAGTACCTCCCTTAGACCATTCCTGCCAAGTTTGGTTCACATTGGTTCAGCGGTTCCAGAGAAGATGAAAATTAATACGTTTATGGACGAAGGGCCCCAATGGATACCTACCTAGTGAGGGCAATAGGTCACATGGCCCTTTGGGTCAGTTGAACTAAAAATACTGTACATTTTAGAATTATGCTTGGTCCTTTTGGGTAAATAAATGCAAAACTAGATCGAGTTATTTGCGTGCAAAGCACACGCTGGTGTATCCCCGCATTTCCTTAGCAACACCTTAGCATAGTTTTAACGTTTCGAATTAATACCCAAGGAACCTTTCGATGAAAACTGATTTTCTAACGATGAAAGTGGTTCCACTGGAACCACCTGAGGCCAAATCAAAATTCCAAAACCTTCATGCACATCGAGAGTTGCTACCCGAACACATTAGCATAGTTTAAGTGTTTCGAATTAAACACCGTAGGAGCTTTTCGATGAAAACTGATTTTCCAACAATAAAAGTGGTTCCACTGGAACCACCTGGGGCAAAATCAAAATTCTGAAACCTTCATGCACATCTAGAGATGTTACCTGAACACACTATCATAGTTTAAATGTTTCGAATTAAATACCCTAGGAGCCTTTCGATGAAAACTGATTTTCTAAAGATAAAAGTGGTTCCACTGGAACCACCTGGGGCCAAATCAAAATTCCGAAACCTTCATGCACATCTAGAAATGTTACCTGAACACACTAGCATAGTTTAAACGTTTCGAATTAAATACCCTAGGAGCCTTTCGATGAAAACTGATTTTCTAACGATAAAAGTGATTCCACTGAAACCATCTGGGGCCAAATCAAAATTCCGAAACCTTCATACACATCTAGTGATGCTACCTGAACACATTAGCATAGTTTTTTATGATTCAAATTAAATACCCTTGAAGACTTTCGATGAAAACTGATTTACCAATGATAAAGGTGGTTCACTGGAACCACCTGGGGCCAAATCAAAATTCTGAAACCTTTATGCACATCTAGAGATGTTACCACCTGAATGCCTTAGCATAGTTTTAACGTTTCGAATTAAATACCCTTGGGGCCTTTCGATGAAAACTGATTTCCTAACGATAAAAGTGGTTCCACTGGAACCACCTGGGCCAAATCAAAATTCCGAAACCTTCATGCACATCTAGAGATGTTACCTGAACTCACTAGCATAGTTTAAACGTTTGGAATTAAATACCCTAGGAGCCTTTTGATGAAAACTGATTTTCTAATGATAAAAGTGGTTCCACTGGAACCACCTGGTACCAAATCAAAATTCCGAAACCTTCATGCACATCTAGAGATGTTACCTGAACACATTAGCATAGTTTAAACGTTTCGAATTAAATACCCTTAGAGCCTTTTGATGAAAACTGATTTTCTAACGAAAAAAGTGGTTCCACTGAAACTGCCTGGGGCAAAATCAAAATTCCGAAACCTTCATGCACATCTAGAGATGTTACCTGAACACATTAGCATAGTTTAAACGTTTTGAATTGAATACCCTAGGAGCCTTTCGATGAAAACTGATTTTCTAACGATAAAAGTGGTTCCACTGGAACTGCCTGGGGCCAAATCAAAATTCTGAAATCTTCATGCACATCTAGAGTTGCTACCTGAACACATTAGCATAGTATAAGCATTTCGAATTAAATACCCTAGGAGCCTTTCAATAAAAACTGATTTTCTAACGATAAAAGTGGTTCCACTGGAACCACTAGGGGCAAAACCAAAATTTTGAAACTTTCATGCACATCTAGAGATGTTACCTGAACACATTAGCATAGTTTAAGCGTTTCGAATTAAATACCCTAGGAGCCTTTTGATGAAAACTGATTTTTTAACGATAAAAGTCGTTCCACTGGAACCACCTGGGGCCAAATCAAAATTCCAAAACATTCATGCACATCTAGAGTTGCTACCTGAACACATTAGCATAGTTTAAACGTTTCAAATTGAATACCCTAGGAGCCTTTCAGGGTGTGACGTACAGACAGACAGACGTACGTACATACGTACGGACGTAGATCACGACTATGTCCCCGCATTTTTGAAAATGCGGGGAACAATAATAGAAAACAAGAGGTCTAAAGAGCCTGTAATTGCTCACCTAGAAGAAGTACTAATCTAATTAGAATCAAAGAATGCAGCAGGCTACCATGAATCTGAGCAAAACAGAATGATGATTGTTTTCAGAGGACTTTCCCTATATTATTTGTGCCAAGTTTGGTTCACATTGGCCAAGTAGTTTCAGATAAGATTTATTTATTTATTTATTGGTGTTTAAGGTCACATATTTTTGCACAATGCTAATCATGACCACAACATGAGTATCAACTCGAGCGTTAATAAGCCATGTTGCTCATTTTAGAGAGGGTTTGCACCTCCCAAGCAGTGGTGACTGGGTCCTATTTTACCAGTAAAACAGAGTCTGTTTACCGCAGTGAACAGGCACCGCTTCACAGATAAGATAAAAATGTGATTTCCCATAGGGCTTCCATAGTAACTATGAGTCACAATTGCAGCCACGTTTGCAATCCGATCAACATTAAATGAGGATTGTTGGTAGAGGGTGTCCCAGTCATCAATCATGAGAAATTTCAAAATATTTGGACTTGCAGTTTCAGAGATCTTTGAAAATTGATCAATCAGAATCAAAGAAAGCACCTGACAGCCATGTTTTTCATCCAACAGGAACAAAATGAGGAGAGTTTGTAGAGAACCTCTCATAGACCATTCCTGCCAAGTTTGGTTCACATCGGCTAGGTAGTTCCAAAGAAGATGAATATGTGATTTCCCATAGGGTTTCTATAGTAACTATAAGCCACAATTGCGGCCATGTTTGCAATCCGATTAACATTAAATGAGGATCATTGGTAGAGGGTGCCCCAGTCATCAATCATGAGAAATTTCAAAATATTTGGACTTGCAGTTTCACAGATCTTTGAAAATTGATCAATCAGATTCAAAGAAAGCACCTGACAGCCATGTTTTTCAGTTTGTAGAGAGTTTGTAGAGAACCTCTCATAGACCATTCCTGCCAAGTTTGGTTCACATCGGCTCGGTAGTTCCAGAGAAGAAGATGAAAATGTTGATTTCCGATAGGGTTTCCATGGTAACTCTGAGCTGCAATTGTGGCCATGTTTGCATTTGCAACTCGATCAACATTAAATGAAGAATGTTTGTAGAGGGTGTCCCAGTCATCATGCCTGTGGAGTTTCAGAACATTTGGCCTTGTAGTTTCAGAGCAGATTTTTGAAAATCCACCAATCAGAATAAAAGAATGCCTCTGGTGGCCAGGTTTTTAATCGGATGGGAACAAAATGAGGATCATTTGTAGAGGACCTCCCATAGACCATTTCTGCCAGTTTGGTTCTTATCCGCCCTGCGGTCCGAGAGAAGATGATCAAAAAAAATGTTTACGGACGCCAAGTGATAGCATTAGCTCATGTGCCATTTGGGCCAGGTGACCAAGACCCTCCACCTACTCTTCTTTATTATTCCATTTATCAATTTTAGCGGATTTAAATGACAAAATGCACCCCAACGGATTAAGTCCCTGGAAAAAGAAGCAACCATTCTCAGCTATGTGTTCTCAGTGTAATATTTTAAGAAATAAGGATTGAAAGCCAAGGCTGCTGCATTTAAAACAGCGGTAAGTGATTGACGGTTTTCATGTTCTATTTATTTAACACTCATACCTATTGACTTTTGACAGTGTTTTTCTTTCCCAAATGTAACCTTGTAACTATTAAAACCGGAGAAATACACTTGAAGAACTGAAATTTTATAAAAAAAATTTGCCGCAATTATGTTTATTATTTATTTACTGGTATCTGAGATAAATTATTTGGCTAATCATGACTGCAACATGGAGATAAAGTCAAATTTAGACCAATGTTGCCCATTTTTGAGGACTTCCACCCATGCATTAGTCGCTAGGTGCTATTTTACCCCAGTAAACAAGCAGTGTTTCACTTCTCCGGGTTCTGGGGGTAGGGGACAAAATCATGACATAAGAGATAGCCATCATGAACGAAAGAAAATAATATTCCATTTGTATAACCAGCAATACAAGATAAAATTCTGTACTTTTCAAGTACAATGTTCAAAACCAGTGTTTTGTGAAGACATCGGAAATTTACATGTGAAATCCTAACACTTTCGAAATACTAAAATATTGAGTGCAACCACCATAGAGACGGGTGGCTGCCTCATCAGTACAGCTGAGCCCACTTAATTGAATATCTCTAATTGAATAACCTGTTAACTGAATATGACTTCCAAACATAAAACCATTTACCATACCTTCAGTACAAATTTGACATGTTAATTGCTCATAGGTACATGTAAGGAGTAAACTCATGTTAAATAAATAGACTAGATGTGTCAGTACGACGCATACGAGTCCACGGGAAAAAAAAAAGTCTGAAAAACTGATTCTCTGACTTTTCACATCATTTATTTATTGATGTTTAATGTCACATACTCATGCACCGGGGCTAATCGTGACCATGACAACTTTACGGGTAGAGGAAACTTGAGTACCCAGAGAGAACGAGCGAGCATTGACGAGTAACTGCCAGTTCAACATTCTAACTCTGTTCAAGGTCCGCTCAAGCAGGGTTACAGCGGCTGAAGACATGCACCATCGACGTGCAGTATGCCTTAGTACATGGCGTCATCGTGCCCCCATGTAGGCAACCGGGTATAAAGTGCCTTGCCCAAGGACACAACGTGGGTCGTCCCAGACAGGGATCGAACTCGGGACCTCTAGCATGGAAGTCCAACAGTCTACCACTGAGCCACCATGCTCCCTTTCACATCATAAACTTCAAGGCCAATAGCTCTGCAAAAAATCATCCTACCAGGGCAAAAACCTAACTCGAACTGTAGGTACCCATGACAAAGCCACACACCAGAAATCATCATTTATCTCTATGTACCCTGAAAAAAAAGTCTGGAAAGCCATTATTTTGGTATGATGAAAAGAAGGAATAACAAGGGCATAAAAATCATGTGATAGGTCAAGAAATTACCCTGACATTCACTAGGCTCTCTTCATTTATAGAACTATTTGGCTTCAGTACAGCCAATACAGGCATTTAATCTATAACATCTTGTTTGACAGAGTGCCATGAGCTCTGTAACAAAATATAATGGAAGAAATGTCCAGTATATCTCCAGAACACAGGAAAATGACCAAATCCCTGTAAATTGAATACACCAGTTAATTTAATAAATTTCACGAACAAAGTGTATATTCAATTAACAGGGATCCACTGTAGAAGTTCATGTGATTTTCAGTGGTTTCTGGACCCTGGAAATGATGCCATACTGTCATACATGGTGGGTGTCCAGTGGATTGTCATAGCAGCCCATGCGATTGGCATCTTTTAATAATACAATGGAGATACACATTTATTTATTGGAGTTTAAGGTCACATTTAGAATCTTACACATTTATTTATTGGAGTTTGAGGTCACATTTAGCATCTTTGGCTATCTCATTGCCACAACTTTGAGATGTAGCCCAGACAAGTTTAGCCAATCGTTTATATCTATGCTGTCCACCCCAGGCATTGGTTCAGACATGTTAACTCTCCCGGAATGCCCGAGAAAATCCCGAAATTTCAGTGTAGTTCCCAGCCTACAGGACAGGAATCAGTTTTGGATAAAAAATCCTGGAAAACAACAGCTGAATATTTCTTTCCCGTTATAACTTATGTAAAACATTTGGAGTCAAATCACATGCATTTCAAACTGTGGTAAA
Source organism: Pictodentalium vernedei (assembly GCA_031216915.1). Classification (NCBI taxonomy): domain Eukaryota; kingdom Metazoa; phylum Mollusca; class Scaphopoda; order Dentaliida; family Dentaliidae; genus Pictodentalium; species Pictodentalium vernedei. The sequence goes on along the minus strand of CM062290.1, from coordinate 327,118,973 downwards.
AACTCACGAAGCAGTAAAATATGGATTTAAGTTAAATTTATTTAAGAAAAGGGTATTTTATGATATATATTTCAACTGTATTCATGTTTATTTGTTTTTTTCTTCGTAATCGGAGATTCGTGATGAATGTGCGAGAGTCGAAGTGAAAATAGGTGACTTACTTTCAAAAAATTGAATACTCCACCTTCATTTGAATGCAGTTTTTTTGTAAATAAAATATACAAAAAGGAATTAAATAATTTATATATATTTATTTATTCAAAGAATAGCTTTAATTCTCATCCCTTTTCCAAATCAAAACGTAAACAAGCCAAGACCAATACTGGTGTCACACGTCATCTTCCCCCCCTGGATATCTTCCCCCGCAGGGGAAGATATCCTAGGATATCATCCCCTCCGGAGGGGGGGGGGAAGATATCCTAGTATATCTTCCCCTCCACCCTGAATATCTTCCCCCCACCACCATTTTTTTTTTGACAAAATTTTTTTTGGATTAATTTAACATTATTTGATGATGAAATGGCGAGAAAAATGTTTTTTTTTGGCAGAATGTTGTTTTTTTCCATGTTCGACCTGGATATCTTGCTCTCATCCAGTTGAAAACCTGTGACAAAAAATCATTTCAACATTTTCTCAACTATTCTGGTTCATGTTGTCAGGTGACATGAAGTGTAACTGTTTTGGGCAAAGAAATTGGTTTCGGATGTAAATACTGAGTTAGGGTTGGTTGGAATGGGAGGTGGGGGGGGAGGAGCGGGGGGGGGGGGGGGGGGGAAGATATCCAGGCCTGGATGTCTTCCCCCCACCATGACAAAAAATTTTTTGTCAAACATTTGACACCAATTGATAATGAAATGGTGAGAGAAATAGATTTTGGACTTTAAAAATGGTTTCGAATAAACATTGAGTTAGGGTTGGTTGGAATAGATTTTGGACTTTAAAAATGGTTTCGAATAAACATTGAGTTAGGGTTGGTTGGATATCCAGGTCTGGATATCTTTCCCCCCCCCCACCATGACAAAAAATTTTTTGTCATACATTTGACACTAATTGATAATGAAATGGTGAGAGAAATAGATTTTGGACTTTAAAAATGGTTTCGAATAAACATTGAGTTAGGGTTGGTTGGAATGGGTGGTGAGGGGGAAGATATCCAGGCCTGGATATCTTCCCCCCCCCCCCCCCCCCCCCCACCATGACAAAAAATTTTTTGTCATACATTTGACACTAATTGATAATGAAAATAATAATAATTCCAACCAACTCAAGTGTTTATATCCCAAAGCAATGTTTCCACCTTAAACACTTTTTATCCCCATTTCATTGTCATTTTTGTCATAGGTCGGTTACTGGGTGGGGACAAGATATCCAGGATGGTCTTGAAAAAAAAAAGATATCTAGGGTGGGGGGGGGGGGGGGGGGAAGATATACTAGGATATCTTCCCCCCTGGGGGGGAAGATATCCAGGGGGGGGGGGGAAGATATCCTGTTACACCGGGTCTGGACCTGCGTCACTGCATGCAATTGATTACAGAGATGAACAGACTTCAAAGTAGCGGCAAACAGGAAGTGGCTGCACGGCAGATCTGATGAAAGTGTCAATGACACTGTAGCTTAACTTGTGTGTTGTGTTTGATGAAAAGGATAATGTTCAATGTTTATGAAAGGATTATGAAATAAGACAAGAATTGTGATAATTGGGAATATGTTCATTTCTGTTCCCTGTATGCTATGTTTATGATAAAAATAATATGAGGTGTACACTGTACTAAAGATCTGAGGGGTGGGTTAATATGACCTCACAGTTAATATATGTGGCCCTCACAGTTAACATATATCAACAAAATTACAATGAAATTATTCCAAAATGAGTCATCCTATCAAGTTACATTAAAATCCCTTCATAAATATGGCCTGTAGACTGTGCTAAAGGTTTTCGGGCTTCGGGCCCCTGTAGCCGTCAGTTTCCCAATTGTGTCCAAAGGGGACGTTCTCATCTAGACATTATATGAAGTCAACCTACCAAGTTACAATGAAATCCCTCCATAAATACGACCTGTAGACTGTGCTAAAGGTTTTCGAGCTTCAGGCACCTGTAGACATCACAGTTGACCAACCATGACCAAAAGGGGATGTCATCATCTAGGCATTATATGGAGTCAACCTAACAAGTTACAATGAAATCCTTCCATAAATACGACCTACAGACATGCTAAAGGTTTTTGGGCTCGGGCAGCGATCAAGGCTGAATGATCGTGACCAAAAGGGGACGTTCTCATCTGGACACTATTTGGAGTCATCCTACCAAGCTACAATAAAATCCCTTCATAATTATGACCTGTAGACTGTTCTAAAGGTTTTCGGGCTTTGGGCCCCTGAAGCCGTCACAGTTGCCCACTTGTGTCCAAAAGGGGACGTTCTCATCTAGACATTATATGAAGTCAACCTACCAAGTTACAATGAAATCCCTTCATAAATATGACCTTAGACTGTGCTAAAGTTTTTCGGGCTTCGGGCTCGGGCAGCCATCATGGTTGAATGATCGCAACCAAAGGGGACAATCTCATCTGGGCATCATCTGGAGTGATCCTGCGAAGTTACAATGAAATCCCTTCATAAATATGACCTGTAGACTGTGCTCAAGGTTTTCGGGCTTCAGGCACCTGTAGCCATCAGAGTTGTCCAATCATGTCCAAAAGGGGACTTTCTCATCTAGACATTATATGAAGTCAACCCACCAAGTAACAATGAAATTCCTCAATAAATATGACCTGTAGACCGTGTTCAAGGTTTTCGGGCTTCGGGCACCTGTAGCCATCACAGTTGACCAATCACGACCAAAAGGGGATGTCATCATCTAGGCATTATATGGAGTCAACCTAACAATGTTACAATGAAATCCTTCTATAAATATAAACTTTTGCCTATGCTAAAGGTTTTTGGGCTCGGGCACCCATCAAGGCTGAATGATCACGGCCAAAATGGGACGTTCTCATCTTGACCTTATTTGGAGTCAACCTACCAAGTTACAATGAAATCCCTTCATAAATATGACCTGTAGACAGTGCTAAAGGTTTTTGGGCTTCGGGCACCCTTAGCCGTCAAAGTTGCCCAAACATGCCCAAAAGGGGACGTTCTCATCTAGGCATTATATGGAGTCATCCTACCAAGTTACAATGAAATCCCTTCACAAATATGACTTGTAGACTGTGCTTAAGGTTTTCGGGCTTCGGGTTCGGGCAGCCATCATGGTTGAATAATCGCAACCAAAGGGGACAATCTCATCTGGGCATCATCTGGAATGATCCTATGAAGCTTCATAAATATGGCCTGTAGACTGTGCTCAAGGTTTTTGGGGCTTCGGGCACTTGTAGCCAACACAGCTGACCAATTACGACCAAAAGGGGATGTCATCATCTAGGCATTATATGGAGTCAACCTAATAGGTTACAATGAAATCCTTCCATAAATATGACCTTTTACCTATGCTAAAGGTTTTTGGGCTCGGGCACCCATCAAGGCTGAATGATCGCGATCAAAAGGGGACGTTCTCATCTAGACATTATTTGGAGTCATCCTACCAAGTTACAATGAAAATCCCCTCATAAATATGACCTGTAGACTGTGCTAAAGGATTTCGGGCACCTTTAGCCGTCACAGTTGCCCAATCATGTCCAAAAGGGGACGTTCTCATCTAGACATTATATGAAGTTAACCTACCAAGTTACAATGAAATCCCTTCATAAATACAAGAGGCCCCACGGGGCCTGAGGGCGCTCACCTGATACTGGCCGAGTCATATCACCAAAATAGCAAGGGATTCTGCCTTGTGGTTATTATCAGTTTTTTCAACATAAAAGTGTTTTCTCTACTTAGTAACCCAGAGTGTTCATATGTTAGATCCCCATATTGGGTACTCAATAATTTATCTATTTATTTATTGGAATTTAAGGTCACTTTCTAAGGCTACATCATTACAGAGGCATAATTATAATATCAGGTTTGGTCAATCGTTTATGCCTATTACTGCCCACTTTACAGGGCTTTCAACGCAGGAATTGGTTACTGGGCCCAATTTTATCAATAAACCAGAACTTGAACAAATTTCAATTTGCCGCTTCTAAGAAAACTAAAAATCAAATATCAAAAGATTCTGAGAGGAGTATCAGAAAAAAAAGATTTTTTAAGAATATTTCTCATACTGAATTAAGTTATACATTGGGCTCCCATAGGGAACCCAAAAACAAAAGCTTCTGAAGCAGTGGTTTGGGAGAAGAAGATTATTCAACGTTATTCCCATTACCTACAGTGTTAAAAAAATGATGACTTCGGCACTTTTAGTCCTGGAAAAGTACTTATGATAAAACCAATGGCATTTTTTTCACCATTCCTTTCTCCCGGCCCTAAGGAAGCTTCACATTGTATAAAAATTCTCAGTGCCATGTAGTTCTGGAAATATGGGCATTCAAAAAAAAAAAAATTTTTTCAGCTCCTGTAGTTGCCGTGGGGGACAGGAAAACAATTTATGGCATAAATTAGGTATTTGTGACCCAATAAGCCCTCATATCAAATTTGGTTCAAATCGACTTTTTGGTTTGGAAAATAAAAATTTTGGTATAATTTGGGCTCCCACAGTGAGCCCAAATATGAACCCAGGTACTTGGCTTTACCAAACTTCACTCTCAGCCCCTAAGAATGCTGTACATCAAATATCAAAACATTTTGACTGGTGGATCTGAAAAAAAAATTTTTTTTAAAGAATATTCCTCATATTGAACTAAGTTATAATTTGGGCTCCCACAGGGAGACCAAATATGAGCCGAAGGACTTGACTTGAACAAACTTGAATCTCACCTCCCTAAGCATACTGTATACCAAATATCAAAAGATTCTGACCGGTGGATGCGAAGAAGAAGATTTTAAAAGAATATACCTCGTATTGCACTAAGTTACAATTTGGGTTCCCAAAGGGAGTCCAAATATGAAACTCAGGGACTTGGCTTGAACAAACATCAATCTCACCCCCCTAAGGATGATGCATAGCAAATATCAAAAGATTCTGATTTGTGGATCCGAAGAAGAAGATTTTTAAAATATATCCCTCATATTGCACTAATTTGAACATTTGGGTTCCCATAGGGAACCCAAATATGGGACCGAGGAATTTTGATTTCTACAAATATGTGAATCAATGTTCCAAAGATGTTATATGTAAAATATGAAAGCTTTTAGAGCAGTGGTTTGGAAGAAAACAATTCTTTATTTTTTTTCCCATTGCCTACTGTGTTAAAAAATACTGACTCAGCACTTTTTCAGAGTCCCGAAAAAGTACCCTATGATAAAACCGATAGCAATTTTTTTTTACCAATCCTTTCTGTTGGTCCCAAGAAAGCTTCACACCAAATAAAAATTCTCACTGCCGTGCAGTTTTTGAGATATAGGCGTTTTAATTTTTTTCTATTTTTAGCTCCTGTGGTTCCCACGGGGCTACAGGAAAAAAAAATTTCTGCATAAATTAGGTACTTATGACCCAATAAGCCCTCACATAAAATTTGGTTCAAATTGGCCTCTCGGTTTAAAAAATAGAAATTTGGGGTGGGGCCAAAATTTTTGCTCCTCCCATAACATCGCCAAGTATAGACCTACAAACTTCTCTTGAACAAACTTGAGTCTACACCTCAAAAGGAAGCTGCATACCAAATATCAAGTCTCTGCTATTGCTGGTTCTTGAGAAGAAGATTTTTTAAGAATTGGAGCATTTTTGCCCCACCCCTCTGCTCAATATGAGCCGAAACCTAATTTGCCCAAAAATCAAAATGCCGCTATATAACCCCTACTCACATGAAATTTCATTAACATGCGGCCAGTGGTTTGGAAGAAAAAGACCCAAACACCACCTTCACGCCGGACGACGGACGCCGGACGACGGACGAAAAGTGATCAGAAAAGCTCACCCTGACTTTCAGTCAGGTGAGCTAATGACCTGTAGACTGTGCTAAAGGTTTTCGGGCTTCGGGCTCGGGCAGCCATCATGGGTGAATGATTGCACGTTCTCATCTAGACATTATATGAAGTTAACCTACCAAGTTACAATGAAATCCCTTCATAAATATGACCTGTAGACTGTGCTAAAGGTTTTCGGGCTTCGGCAGCCATCATGGGTGAATGATCGCAACCATAGGGGACAATCTCATCTGAGCATCATCTGGAGTGATCCTAAGAAGTTACAATGAAATCCCTTCATAAATATGACCTGTAGACTGTGCTCAAGGTTTTCGGGCTTCGGGCACTTGTAGCCATCACAACTGGCCAATCACGACCGAAGGGGGATGTCATCATCTAGGCATTATATGGAGTCAACCTAACAGGTTACAATGAAATCCTTCCATAAATATGACCTTTTGCTTATGCTAAAGGTTTTTGGGCTCGGGCACCCATCAAGGCTGCATGATCGCGATCAAAATGGGACGTTCTCATCTAGACATTATTTGGAGTCATCCTGCCAAGTTACAATGAAATCATTTCATAAATATGACCTCTAGACTGTGCTAAAGGTTTTCGGGCTTTGGGCTCCTGTAGCCGTCACAGTTGCCCAATCACGTCCAAAGGGGGACTTTCTCATCTAGACATTGTATGAAGTCAACCCACCAAGTTACAATGAAATTCCTCAATAAATATGACCTGTAGACTGTGCTAAAGGTTTTCGGGTTTTGGGCTCGGGCAGTCATCATGGTTGGCAGATCATGCCCAAATGAGGAAATTCGCATCTAGACATCATAAGGAGTCATCCTACCAAGTTACAATGAAATCCCCTCCACATTAAACATGACCTGCAGACTGTGCTAAAAGTTTTTGGGTTTCGGGCTTGGGCAGCCATCACGGTTGATAGATCATGCCCAAAAGGGGACGTTCTCGTCTAGGCACTATACAGAGGCATCCTACCAAGTTACAATGAAATCCCTTCATAAATACGACCCTGTAGACTGTGCTAATGGTTTTCGGGTTTGGGGCTCGGGCAGCCACACCGGTTGCCCGATCGCGTCCAAAAGGGGACGTTCTCATCTAGACATGACCCCAAACCTGCATATGAAATTTCGTGACGATCAGACAAGAACTGCGGGGTGTAGCCCGTGCTAAAGGGAAATGTGAACAGACGTCACAGACTCACAGACTTCCGCACGCGTGATGGCAATAGCTTATCTTGACTATGTCAAGTTAAGCTAAAAATTAGATACACGATACAACTCATCATTATGAAGCAGCAGACCAAATATAAAATTCCGTAGAAGCCAAGAAAACTTTGACGGAAGAAGCGTTTCGGATGGACTAACAGACGGAGTCGAGCGGTTACTAGACCTGCTCTGCCGCTGGCGACGCAGGTAAAAACACCTTGACCTCAACTATTTAACACAGTTTTAAAAATAGGTTTAAGTCCGCTTAGGATGCCAAAAAATTATGACTGCATATATATACACAATGAACTTATTTTCTAACGCTACATTTATTCCATTGTGCTGACTACAGAACTGTTAACTGTTGGCTGTCTGTAGCCAGAAAATTTTGAATGGAATTAACAAAAAAAAAATGCTGCAATAATGAAAATTAAAGTTTTGAGCTGGGCACAAACGTCCACACATGCATGAAGGATTTTGACAAAGATACTTTCCAAGTACTAATCTTCTTGAAGTAACTGAACATTAAGACATTTTTTCCTGTTAACATTTCCAGACTTGGGAAATTATTAGCTTAGTAGACTTTGATAAAAGCAAACTACAGGTGGTGAGGCTCTGTGGGTGGGGGGTCATGATGAAGAGGATGGCAGGGAGAGTCCAATCCACAATTATTTTATGATTTTTTAATACAGCATAAATGCATCAGCATAATTGACCAACTAGATCTGGATATATCCTGGTGTTAATGGTGTTCATGAGCTGAAAATTGGCAATTTTTTTCTTTTTTGTCCCTGCACGAACTTTTCCCTAAAATTCATCCCATTTCCCTGAAAATCACCCTCAGGTTCCCTGAAAAGTTATTCTGGAGATTAACATTGGTTCCATAAGCTATTTTACCAGTAAAACAGAACTTGTTTACTGCAGTATAGAAGTACTGCTCTACTTCCTAAGGTTACCATGGGAATGCACATACTGTCAGTGAATTTACAGAGTGTGTGTTATGGTGATACAGTGGTGCCCACTTAATTGGATATCTCTTAATTGAAAATCCCTGTTAAATGAATATAATTTTCAAAGACAAAACCATTTACCATACCTTCAGTACAAATTTGATCTGTTAATTGCATATGGGTTGTAGAGTAAACTCCTGTTAATTGTATATTAAATTTTGTAATATGTCGAAAAAATTGCTGTGACACACACCCAAATTCCTCTTATTTATCAACATTTTTGGCCACATACATCCAGTACAGATATTTATTCTATATATCTTGTTTGACAGAGCTCTGTCAAACAAGATATAATAGAATAAATGCTAAGTTTACCTCCAGAACACAGGGAACTGACCAAATCCCTGTTAATTGTATACTCCTGTTAAATGAATAATTTTCACTGGCAAAATGGATATTCAATTAAGAGGATTCTACTGTACTCGTTTAACTTCTGGGACTGACAGGAAAGGATAATGATAACTGTCACTCACCATCAATCTCCTAAACATTTTACTAGGGGAGCAATTACTCACTCGCCTTCATGATGTGTGTAGAAATTAAGTCTAAACGGCAAGTTATATATTGCATTTCAATCACCATTTCCTGACCCAACTAGGAGACAATACTTGCAAAACATTATATCGCATAACTAAAATCTTTCATTGTTTGCTTAAAACATATCTTATGACACCTCATTAGAATGAGCTCATTCCAATGATGGGTCATAAGCTATGTTCTTACAGCAAAAATGAAAAAATTAAATTTGTATGGCCATTTTCATGTATAGTGCTGGTCAGTTTGGGCTGTCACCATAGGATAAGGGGTTAAAATCACTCTCCCGAATTTTTCACTCTTGCAAAATCATATTCACTCATTCACTGCATTTTCTTCCCAGCAGTCACCGTAACTTCAAGTACATTTTATTGGATGGAGGTTACAATCTTGGTTCTATTTTCTGTGGTAACAGTGGCACCCAATATGGAGGACACTTGTGGTCTAGACCTGACAACGTGGATTTGGGATGTTCGATTGAACTGGAGTATTATGGACGAATGGCATGAGGGGCCATTCGTCCATAATGGCCCCCCATGCCATTCGTCCATAATACTCCAGTTCAATCGAACTGGAGTATTATGGACGAATGGCATGGGGGGGGGGGGGGGGGGGAGGGGGGGGGGGGGGGGGGGGACATTCGTCCATAATACTCCAGTTCGATTGAACTGGGGATGTTCTCATCTAGACATTATACTGAGTCACCCTACCAAGTTACAATGAAATGCCTTCATAAATACGACTTGTAGTCAGTGCTAAAGGTTTTTTGGGTTTTGAGCTCGGGCAGCCATCACTGTTGAACGATTGCGACCAAATGGATTCATTAACATAACAAAATTGCAAGCTTGGTTATTTATTGGAAAACACCAAGAGGTATCTTTCCAGGGGATGTAGCCAGGATATTCCAGTGTGGGTATTAATTTGATTTTTAGACACCCTAGATGACCGAAAGCAGACACGTTAACCTCCAAAAATATTTTTCAGGGAAATGGCATGGATTTCAGGAAAAAGTTTGAGTGACAGAAAATGCTGTATGCAACAAGTTGACTATGACTAAACCACCCTCAATGAGAGGATTTCTCTCTGTAGGAGAAACTATTAATGCAGCTCGCATATGTTGTATTATCAGATAAAAATATGGTCAAAAGTATATAAGTATAAATTTTCATTTGAAGTTATACTACTGCTCATCTCAGCTTGTTCTGTCTCCTTCTAATGGCTTATTCAAACTGTGTTCTATTCACAAACATTCCAATCACAACAGTAATCAAGTTTCTCTCAAAACCCCCCCCCCCCCCCCCCCCCCCAAAAAAAAAAGGCTGATAGGATTACCGATCCAATGTCGAGTTGTGACAGCACAAAAGTGGGTTTAATCATTATTAACTTATTGTCCGGAAATCAGTTGTTTACAATTTACTATGTGAAGGGTCACTGTGACCTTGACCTTCGACCAAGTGATTCCAAAATAAATAGGGTGCTTTCTTGCACCAATGGCAACCTACCTATGAAGTTTCATGAACGTGGGTGGAACCATTATCAAGTTATCATCCGGAAACCAATTGTTTACGATTTATTATGTTCAAGGTCAGTGACCTTGACCTTTGATCTAGCGAGTCCAAAATAAATAGGGGTCTTCCACTCACCTAGGCCAACCTACATATGAAGTTTCATGAATGTGGGTCAAACCATTAACAAGTTATCATCTAGAAACCAATTGTTTACGATTTACTATGTTGAAGGTCACTGTGACCTTGACCTTTCACCGAGGGAGTCCAAAATAAATAGGGTTCTTCCTCTCAAGAAGGCCACCCTACATGTGAAGTTTCATGAATGTGGGTCAAAACCATTATCAAGTTATCTGGAAACCAATTGTTTGATTTATTATGTTCAAGGTCACTGTGACCTTGACCTTTGACCTAGCGAGTCCAAAATAGAAAGGGTTCTTCCTCTCACAGATGCCAACCTACCTATGAAGTTTCATGAACATGGGTCAAACTATTATCAAGTTACCATCCGGAAACCAAGTGTTTTGATTTACCATGTTCAGAGTCACTGTGACTATGACCTAGTGAGTCCGAAATAAATAGGGTTCTTCCTCTCACGAAGGCCAACCTACATATGAAGTTTCATGAATGTGGGTTCAACCATAGTCAAGTTATCATCCGGAAACCAATTGTTTATGATTTAGTATGTTCAAGGTCTCTATGACCTTCACCATTGACCTAGTGAGTCCAAAATAAATAGGGTTCTTCCTCTCACCGAGGCCAACCTACCTATGAAGTATGAACGTGGGTCGAACCATTATCAAGTTATCATCCAGAAACCAACTGTTTACGCCCACCCGCCATTCATCAAACTATAAGTCGAGTTTGTCACAACTCGACTAAAAATAGAACCAAAAATTATGGAAAAAAGACCATAATTTTTCAGTTTCAAGTACAACACATGTAGATGTCAAACTTAAAAAAAAAAATGATAAATTTTAAGTAATTTGATATTTTTTATACTTACCAATGGCCCGTGCTTCTGGTGCTAACACAAAAATTAATTCAGGGACAAACACAAATTTTGCCCCCCAATCCCCAAAATTTGTATGCAAAACCAAAAAAATCAAGTCCTGTGGTCCTCCATACTTTTTAGATCTACGCATGTGCAGTATTCAGGAAGGTATCGAAATTGGCGCCAACCATCTATCTTTCTACAGATTGCCCGTTAAATGTTATAAACTGCAGGGAGGTAAGAGTGCCCACTCATGGGAGGGCCATACCCATCTGGGCCATTGGTAAGTATAAAAAATATACAAATTACTTAAAATTTATCATATTTTTATACAACAACCAATGGCCCAGACTCGCTGAATCGTGAAAAGGCTGGAGGGTCTAGGACTTAAAAGGAAAATCCAATCTCTCAATTACTTCAGTAAAGGATAGCTACAACAGTAGAATAGGAGAAGATAGGAATTATATATGTCTTTCTCCTTTACGAGAAAAGAGAAAGGCATAACACCAACAATGTAATTGTGTATTACATAATATATAATTCTCCATTTAATGCCAGCATAACCCACTATGCTAATTCGGAGAAGGAAAACCAATATATAAAGATAGTCCAGAGAATGAGACTCTTTATACTCATTTAAAAGTGTCCGAGGATTGTATATCAATGCCTGTTTGACATGTGACATATACAAATGCTTCACAGTGAGCTACGCTTTAAAAACATACATAAATGAGACATAGTTATTGCTTCACACCGATCTACACATTAAAACCATCCCAGCACCCACTCAGGACTACTGACACCGGAGGTCTTCCCTTGCTTTTCACTATAAAGCCAGATGATCTTAAGGGAAAAAAACCATCCCCCCCCTTCCCCTTGTTCTGAGGTAAATATACTCAGAACGACGAGGGCAGTGGAACAGCGTCAATGCTGGAAGGGACTGCCTAAATACCTACAGATGTAACCATTAATGGATGACATTCTGAGCAGCAGAAAGAGGACCCAAAGATCTAAGGTCACCAGAGAAGGACTTTCTCAGGTAAAACTTGGTAAATGAAGAGGGCTGTGTCCAATACGCAGCCTTCATGAGATCAGTAATGGTTATACTGTCGGAATAAGCCCAAGAAGTGGACAGTGCTCTAACCTCGTGCGCTGATATCTTTTTAAAAGAACGTTGATCCGAAGACAGATTTTCATAGGCAATGCGTTTTGCCAACTGAATCCATCTAGCAACGGCATGAACAGAAATATCCTTTCTGTTAGGAATCAATGAAAGAAAGAAAGATTTCTTACAAAATCTGATCGACGTTTATAAATGCGCATAGCCCTGACTGGACACAGCAAAGGTCTAAGGTTATCGGAAGACGGTAGAGCCTTAATGACATGGGTATGGCGACAAGAGCATCAGTAACTGATTGTTCAGGTGTGTCGCAAAAAGATCTATCATGGGACGATCCCACTGGTAGCAAATCTGTCCTGAATATTCGCTTGTTGAGAGTCCATTCTGATGGTAAAAGGCAACCTTTCCGAGAGTCTGCTAGTACGTTCAGACGACCCGGCATATGATGGACAAAGAAATGAACGCCATGATTCATGACCATAAGGAGAATCATCTCCGTTAGTTCGCATAATGGAATCGAATGAGTGCTGCCTTGGTTTCTGAGGTAAGCAACTACTGTCAAATTGTCCGACAGAATTTGAATGTGGACATTCGCTATTAGGCAAATCCAATGTTGAAGTGCTAGCCATATTGACATCATCTCTTTGATATTTATGTGCTTCTCTAGGAACAGAGAGTCCCAAAGACCCTGACATTTCAAGTCTGCGGGACTTAGGGTCGCGCCCCAGCCCATCTAACTTGCATCTGTCATAATCGTGAAAGCTGGATCCGGCAGTTGCAGCAAAACTCTGAGTTAACCACTGAAGATCTGTCCAAATCTGAACCTTTTGTTTTAATAGGTCCGTTAAAACAATACTGGTTTCGAGCGAAAGCGTCTTCACACTCCAGTTCTGTTTAAAGAAGATCTGGAAGGGACGCATGCATGGAAGGCCCATCGGAATAAGATCCGCAGCCGCTCCGCACAGCCCCATGAATTTCCTCGCTGTTAATGCGTCTGAGTGTAGACAAAAGCGAGCATAACAACTTATTTCGCTCTGGGTAACGGCAGATGAACCAGATTGTGAGTCTCGAAGCTCATTCCTAAGTGAGTGAACGACTTGGACGGAGCTAGATCTGATTTCTTCTCATTTACGGTGAAACCGAGACGTCAGAGTAATAGAAGCAGACTCTGAACATCGTTCTGAAGTATAATTCTGTTGCCGTATCTCTGCAGAATGTCGTCCAAGTGAGCTGACGTTATCACAGACGAATGAGCTCGGAAATATGACATGACTGAGTTCATTATTCGAGTGAATGCTCAGACAACCAGGTTCAGACCAAAGCACATTGCTCTGAACTGATAAACCTTCCATTGTACGGCGAACTGCAGGTACTTTCTGAATGCCGGATGTACCAGGACATGAAAGTAAGCGTCTTTCAGATATATGCTTGCCACATAGTAGTTCACTCGAATGCTCGCTCTTACTGACCGAATGGTCTCCATATAGAACTTTGGAGCCATGATAAGCTTGTTTATCTGGCTCAAGTCTATTACCAGTCGGAACGAACCATCTGGCTTCGGTACGAGGAACAGGTGACTGTGAAAACCCTGAGAATTTTGATTCTCGACGACCTCTAATGCTTCCTTTAATAAGAGAGCCTGTACCTCCGATAGGAGAGACTCTCTTTTAAAAGGATCTGCCGGAATATTTGTCCAACGCGGACATCTTGTAAGTGGGGGGTTTTGCTTGGAATGATAGCCATAAGCGTCCGAGACTACACTTCTCACCCACTAATCTTCCGTGACTGCTATCCAGTTTCTCACGAAGTTTGATAACCTTCCGCCAACTGGCAAGCAAAAAAGGTCTTGAACATCACCTGTAGGACTTGCGAGGCTTATGTGAGGAGAAACTACGTCCTCCCTGTGAATACCCTCGCCTCGTCAGCTTAAGGAGTTCCCTTTTGATGATTTTGATTTGGAACGTCCTCGCTTACTCTGGTCTGCTGAAGTGGGTTGTTGAGACGCCAACTTCAAAAGCAGAGAACTGGACGCTTTCTTAGTAGCCTGTTTGTATACTAACGAAAGCTTGTCGTCAAAGATAGTATGTTCGGAGACCGGAGCAACCCGGAAAGAGCTTTTCACCTTGTCATCTATAAGTGATGACAACGCAAGGGATGAATCACGTCTAATTAACTCCAGATTAGCCACTGTCAGGGTGGAGTTATATGTGGCATACATGACTGCCCTGGAAAGGACTCTAAGCGAGGTACAAATGTCCTCAAATTCCTTCCCGTTGAGACAATGCACCATAGCTCTGGTAAGGTGATCTGCATAGGACATTACGTCCAAATTCGCTCTATTCAATGAAATTGCAGTTTCCATTACATCTGAACGAATACTGAAGGATGCAGGTAACGATAAATCTAAATCCCCGGCCTGCACATCCAAACGCAGTGGAGCTCTCTGCACATCTTCTCCAACCGTTTTAAATGAACGTGGTCCAAGGAACGGTATATTTATGGAAGATGTTGACAAGAAACCGTCTTTTTTCCTTGCACTTGAGAGGTGAAATATGGCGTCGTCTACAAGGCCAAAGGCCTGCCTAGACTGAACCGGGAAAGAAAGAACTTCTTCCTTTCTCCATATAAAGTCTGCGTCTAGAGACGCCAGTGGTTTCTCTCTTGTCACAGCTTGCTGATTCGGTGGAACAAAATCAGGGTAATATTGATAGATAAAATCCATCGCAACCCATGTGTTGCTCCGAAAGGGAAGGGTAATCCTCTTCCTTATCCCCTTCACCATCCGAGTGAATCATTTGCGAATCTCGGTCCATTACATCTGCGTGAGGGGGCGCGGTGGCTCAGTTGGTAGAGGTGCAGGCTGCAAGCCGAGAGGTCCTCGGTTCGAATCCCACCGGCGGCAACCGCGTTGTGTCCTTGGGCAAGACACTTCACCCTGATTGCCTACAGGGGGGCACGATGACACTGTGTACTGAGGCGTACTGCACGTCGATGGTGCGCATGTCTTCAACCAATCTAACCCTGCCTGTGCTGCGGTGCAGAGTTCAGAGTTACGATGTTGGGGAGCTGACAGCTGCTCGTCGTTGCTCGGTGGTTCTCTCCGGGTACTCCGGCTTCCTCCACCCGTAAAACTGTCACGGTCACGATTAGCCATTGTGCATAAGTATGTGACCGTAAACACCAATAAATAAATAAATAATATACATCTGTGTGAACAGACGATTGGACAGACCCAGCACCGTCCGACAGCTCAGGTTCTGAATCTGAGGGAGGCTGCTCTGCATTGACAAAAGCCCAAGTTCCCAAAGGGAACATGAAGAGCCCAAGGGTATCCCGATAGAGCCTAAGTGTGGACAAATTCAAAAAATTATTGCTACACTACCGGAACATTAATTAAAGTATCTTACAACAATCCTACAGTAATAATAACTAAATACCACATATATTTAAGGATGTTGCCAGTGTAAACGTCAAGGAAAAAACTGGACACAAGACCTCAGGCACAGAACAAAAAGGCCCAAAGTCATTTACAGATTTTTAAATCCACCAGATGTAAAGCAAGATCTTCAAATGAAGAAAAAACGATACATCAGATAGAAGATGCATGGCCCAAACAACCCAACACCCCTAGGGTGAGGACGTAACCATGGGAATAAACAGAATAAACATTCTGTAATACACGTAAACTCCAAAGAAATTTAATAAAAAAATTTCGATAAAAATAAGCCAAAAAGCTTGGGAGTTTAACAGGAGGCCTTCAAGGAAGGATAGGGAAGGAACACTTAACAAACAGTGGATAAATCATTTGCAAGAATGATGATGTCATGCACATGTCCCAAAATTGGGAAACCTGAAATAATTTTGATAAAAATTATAAAGTTACAGGTCTGAACGTTCCTAACCACTGTTGTTCACTTCCATCATACATTTATCATACATTTATGTCCTTGGATCCACCAATTTTACCATTAATTTGTGTCTGGCATCCTCAAAACCGAGATTTAAAAGCACAGATGTCAGTTGAATGTTGCTGACTTTAGGGCCAAACAAAGAATGATGGCTGGCGCCATTTTCGGGACCTTCCTGGATACTGCACATGCGCAGATCTAAAAAGTATGGAGGATGAGACAGGACTTGATTTTTTCGGTTTTGCATGCAAATTTTGGGGATTGGGGGGGCAAAATTTGTGTTTGGCCCTGGATTAATTTTTAAGTTAGCACTAGCTAGTCTGGGCCAGTGTTTGTTGTAAAAATATTGTTCTCTTGCACTTCTCCTACAATCAATTCATGACTATAGCAGTAAACTGAAGAAAAATAATTTATAAAAAAAAAAGAGGCATAATTAACTCCCACAAATTTCAATTGTTCAACTTCAATAAATTTCTTGCAGTTCTCCTACAATCACTTCATGGTTGCTGAAGAGTAGACATGAGTTGAAAAAAATAAAAGTTAAAGAAAATTCTCAGGAGTATAAAAAAGATTACTCAACAGAGAGAGGACTTCTTGAATGAAAGTGTCAATGACACTGTAGCTTAACTTGACAAAGTTATAAATGAAATGGCAAAATTGAAGATCATTGGTACCAATGTCATTTTTTTTGCCAGTGGCAACATTTTTTGACAGAAACCAAAGAAAATCGATAGCTCCCATCTAGAGGCCTCCCCAAACAAGCAGGTTTCAAAGCAATCCGATCATAAATGTGCCCTGTAGGGTGTACAAAAGGGAAATATTGTGGTCTGACTAGACTAAATTCTAAGAACGTTGGCCGTGGCAACATTTTTTGGCGGAAATGGAAGAAAATCGATAGCTTCCATCTAGAGGTCACCGTAAATAAGCATACCAGGTTTCAAAGCAATCTAATCATAAATGTGCCCTGTAGGGTGAGCCAAAGGGAAATATTGTGGTCTGACTAAACTAAGTTCTAAGAATGTTGGCTGCGGCAACATTTTTTGATGGAAATTGAAGAAAATCGATAGCTCCCATCTAGAGGTCACCCCAAACAAAGCATGCCAGGTTTCAAAGCAATCCGATCATAAATGTACCCAGTAGGGTGTGCCAAAGGGAAATATTGAGTCTTCTGACTAAACTAAGTTCTAAGAACGGTGGCCTCGGCAACATTTTTTGACAGAAATTGAAGAAAATCGATAGCTCCCATCTAGAGGTCTCCCCAAACAAGCATACCAGGTTTCAAAGCAATCTGATCATAAATGGGCCCTGTAGGGTGTGCCAAAGGGAAATATTGTGGTTTGACTAAACTAAGTTCTAAGAACGTTGGCCGCGGCAACATTTTTTGCCGGAAATTGAAGAAAATCGATAGCTCCCATCTAGAGCTCATCCTAAACAAGCATACCAGGTTTCAAAGCAATCTGATCATAAATCTGCCCTGTAGGGTGTGCCAAAGGGAAATATTGTGGTTTGACTAAATTAAGTTCTAAGAACGTTGGCCGCGGCAACATTTTTTGACGGAAATTGAAGAAAATCGACAGCTCCCATCTAGAGCTCACCCTAAACAAGCATACCAGGTTTCAAAGCAATCAAATCATAAATGTGCCCTGTAGGGTGTGCCAAAGGGAAATATTGTGGTTTGACTAAACTAAGTTCTAAGAACGTTGGCCGCGGCAACATTTTTGACGGAAATTGAAGAAAGTTAAAAAATTTATAGTAATTTATATATTTTTTATACTTACCAATGACCCAGACATAGCTGGTGCTAACTCTTAAAATATAGGGCCAAACACAAATTTTGCCCCCCAATCCCCAAAATTTGCATCTAAAACTAAAGAAAACATGTCCTGAGAGGCCCTCCACACTTCGCCCCTACTGCGCATGCGCAGTGTCAAGGACGTTCCGAAATTGGCGCCATTTATCATTCTAATAACCAGTGCCTGGTAAGCGCTATGTACTCAGCGGGGAGGCAAGAGTTCCCAACTCCTGGGAGGGCCATCCCCGTCTGGGTCATTGGTAAGTATAAAAAATATATAAATTACTATAAATTTTTTAACATTTTTATACTGTACCAATGACCCAGACATAGCTGAATAGTAAAAAGGCTGGAGGGCCAAGGACATAGAGCAAAATGGAATACGCTCAATAAAATAAAATAGAGTCATCCCCTGTAGGGAAAAGAAGTAATAGGCCTTACATGTATCTTTCTTATTTATGATAAATTAGAAAGATACAACACCTTCCAAAAATTGAGCTTCATACATCCATGTACTCTATTAATATCCAATAATCCTTATACTAATAATTTTTAAAGTAAGCCAATAATAAAGTAAGTCTAGAGAATAGAGACTCTTATACTCCTAAAAGTGTGTGAGAATTGCATAATCATGTCCGTTGACATATGCAATATTCAAAAGCTATACTTTAAAAACTAAGACTTGAATGAATTTTATAAACTTAAACTTCTCACTAAACAACCATCCCAATAACAGCTCAGAATTACTAACTCCGGAGGAGGTATCCCCTTGTTTTCACAGTAAAAACAGGTGACCCAAGGGAACACCCTCCCCCCCCCCCCCTTTTTCTTGCCCTGGGTCAAATAGCCCAGAGCGAAGAGGGCAGCCGAACGGAGACACTGCCGAAACAGACAGCCTACCTAGCTATAGTAGCAACTGTTAAGTGAATGACATTCTGAGCAGTAGATAATAGACCTAACAATAGAGGCCTCCAGAAATGGACTCGATATTTCTGAGATAAAATTCATGAATGGATGGCTGAGCGCAATGAGCAGCCTTCAAAAATCTATAATAGCAACACTATTAATGTAAGCCCAAGAAGTAGAAGAACTCTTACTTCATGAGCCGAAATCTTAAGCACAACTGCTAAGCCAATGATATACCATAAGCAGTACGCTAGTTAATAGAATCCATTAACAATAAAATGGAGCGTAACGTCCTTCTACTAGACATCAAAGACAGAAGAAGCTTACGCCCTTGTAATAAACAGATATCTGTTTATAAATACATAAACTGTACCCGGAAAGAGTAAAGGCCTATGCCCATACGAAGACGGAAGGACCTTAAAATAATAGGTTCCGGATAATAGGAGCCTAACTCTTATGCAACAATCCAACCTAAATAGTAACGGAAGTATTGATTCCGAAACTATGAAAGTGAAAATCATCCATCGATAGTGCATGAAACTCACTGACTCTACAGTAAAAGAGAAACCAACAGAATTACTGTCTAAAAGGTCAGAATTTGAAAACTACTGTTTCCAGAGGCTCAAATGATTACTTAGCTAAATAAGAACCTGAAGTTAAAATCCGTATAGGAATTTAATCTAAAGATTCTAAGTCTATTTATCAAAAAGTTACTAACTGACTTAGATAGAGACAAAAGACTCAATTGTAAACTATCATAGAGTGCATAGGTATGAGGTAACATAAACCTATAACCTAAATAACCACAGGCTGCAGTAGATCTTGTGAAACAAGTATACTAAAAAAATAGCAATGAGTAGTATAGAGGGATCAACCATATGAACATAATGATCCCTACACCACGACGGAAGAGCCTCCACTTTAGTCGCATAGAATAGCGAAGAAGAGGATCTCCTATAGTAAGAAATCGCGTCCAAAGCTCGTCCAGTACAGTGCTTACAATGCAATACGGACCACACAACGGAATACATGAAGGATGCGACCTTGCTGGTTGTGATAAAGATGACACGATTTACCCAGTGAAAAAAGATCCTCACATAGAGGAAGATTTCACGTTAAGATCCACAGTAGACAAGAGAGTAAATTACTCATGATCTCTGTGAAGATAGAGATGCTATCAACAGAAATGTATTGTGGTTGTTTATCTTAGCAATACCTGCTAAAAACAACAGCGCCGGAGGATACGCGTATCCTATCATTCCGTCCTAAAGATCAATAGAGCGTTAACAGTATTAGCTCAGAGATCTGGACAAGCCAACACATACGTCTGCAATTGATTAGCCAGCTGTGTCATAAATAAAACATCATTGGGCGCTCCCATAGATAGCAAATCTGATTGAATACTTGTTTGTTGAGAGTCGATTCTGACAGCAACAAGCGACCCGTAAGAGAACGGGAGTGCGATAAAACAATCAGACGACCCAGAATATGACGGACCAAAACTGAACTTGGTGTACTATAACCAACAGACGGATTCTTTCCATTAAATTGAATAACGGAAACGAAAGAGTGCCTCCCTGGTTCCGGAGATACGCCACTACTGTCGAATTAAAGGACAGGAATTTGGGCATGCGTTTCTGAATAATGTTCATGCAATGACATAAAGCAAGCCTAAAAAACATTATTCCGCGGAAGTTAAACTAATAGCTAAAAGACTGCGGAACCCAAAGACCCTGGCACTTTGAATCCGTAGGGATCAGTATATATCCCAATCTGTTTGACTGGCAACCGTCATAACAGCCACACTCGGGTCCGGCAACTGCGGCGGCGCTCTCTGAGTCAACCACCGAATGTTTGCCCCAGTCTGAATCTCTTGTAACACTAGATAGACAAGAGAATGTACAATCAAGCAATTCATGGATTGCCGGAAAGTTGCCATCGAAGAGAAGCTCCTCCGAGAACGAAGCGACTCTGAGAGAGTTCTTAACCTACTATCCACGCGTGGATGTAGCTAGGGCTGCATCACGTCTAACCAACTCCAATCAGCCACTGAAGGGCGGAGTTATACGTGAACAAACTACTGCCCTCAAAAGAAATTACATTGAGAATAATATCCCGTAAATCTTTTCTTGAAGACGTAATGATAACGCCTCAGTAAGGCGGATTACGTATAATAAAGCGTCTAAGTTAAGTCTACTATACATAATGTCGTTCCCAACATTGAAATTGGAAAAGACATAAACGGCGAAAAAGAATATATGCAGTCTTTAATCACACCGTCTAGACGCATATGAACTCTCGGTATGCCCTGCTCTGCCAAAATAAACTATATGTAAAAAAGATAAAATGGCAGAAATGAGCCACGCGGACAAGAAACTAAACTATCATGCTTAGTAGTAGGCTTGTATATATATAAATATATAGCGTCGAAAAATAAAACACATGTTGTAATGACAATATTGGACTGCGTCGGTAAGTCAGGGACAAAGTCCCTGTACCGATCGAAAAATCCGAGTCCAATGACGCTATAAGTCTCTTATCCAAGATCGCAGCAATGAAGTCCGAAAAATAATCACTGGAAGAAATGCCAGAAGATATGAAAGGCATCTTCCGATACTACAAAAGGGAAAACTCGAAATCTTTCGAATCCCTTTCACCATCCTGTCGGACCCTATAAAGCGTTCGGTCGTCCGTAGCTTGATGCAACCGCGGACCGCACCGACCCAGCGCCGTCGGATAATTCCTGATTCGACCGAGAAACCGTCAATTGCTGGGATGCTGCGAAACAACTGTGCTAACTCGGATAGCACGTCCGTCACTGAGGCCTGAGGAGCAGCGGTCTTACGATGCATTGCCGCAGGAAGCTCCGAGATCGTTACCCCGTGCATACTTCCAATATGCGAGCGAACGGAGTGTATAGGCCTCGTGTCCCTTGGCTACCGGATGGCGCGACCTATTCGCTGTGGAATCACTGAATGCCGAAACTGATCGGATACTCGAGGTCACGTAGCCAATGTGCGGTCGTGTGCCCTGCTGTGAGGATGAGGAAGCATTAAAGACAGTCTCTCGGACTGTCAATATAACGGAGCGTCCCGAGCAACGGACATATGCTCCGAATGTAAAATATCTGAACCACAACATGCGGTCCCCTATGTTGTTGGCTTCCTCCGATCTGTCCTCAATCTGCCGTCACTGGGTGAGTACTAAAGTAATTAAAGTGCTCGCATCACCCAAATCTCCTCCTAGACCGCAACGGACGAACCCGGCAGCCGAACCATTCGATGAATGTACGCTACACCGGGTGAGCTAGCGAATGTCACTCCGTAAGCGATAGACATATTCCATGAGCACTTATTGCCGCTAACTCTTCATTAACTATGACGACAGAGGCACACTTTTGAAAGACATCTCCATAACTCTTCGAACAAGAAACCAGAAATGCTTGGATAGCAAGCATAAAATAATAATATATATAGCGTCGTTCAATAATTTGAAAGTTTGTGTGACATTATTGGACTATGTCGGAACTGAGGGACGATGTCCCTGAACCGAACCAAAAATTTCTAAGTCCACCGACGCTATCAGTTTCTTATCCGGCATCGCAGCATATGTTGTTCCGAAAGGGAAAGCTTGAAATCCACCGAATCCCCTTCGGTATCCCGTCGGACCGGATGAAACTTTCGGACGTCCGTACCCGCTTCCGCGGAGCGTCCCGACCCAGCATCGTCGGATAAAATATATGCGACAGATTCAGTTGATGCTGGGATGCTGCGATAAACTGTGCTATTAAGGAAAGCACGTCCGTTCCCGAGGCCTGTGCAGTAGCGGACTTACGATGCATTGCCGCTGGAAGCTCCGTGTACGTTGACTCCCGCATACTTCCTATGCGAACGTCCGGAGTCTGCAGGCCTCGAGTCCCCGGCTACCGACCCAGCACTGTCGGATAATTCTCGATCCGACACCGTTTCTGTCGGCTGCTGGGATGCTGCGATAAGCTGTGCTATGTGCACAAGAATGTCCGGCGTCGAGACCTGCGGAGGCGCAGTCTATCGCTGCTTCGCCGAGGGCAGCTCCGCATCAGATGGCTCCCGCATACTTTTCCTATGCGAACGTCCGGAGTCCATCGGTCTCGAATCCCTGGCTGCCGGATGGTGTGACCTGGTCGCCGAAGAATCCTTGATCGGCGAAGCTGGTAATATATCGGCGGTCACGCAGCCAAGGTGCGGTCGTGTGCGCTGACGAGAAGAGGAAGCCTTAGCAGTCTCAGCGGACTGCCTATACAACGGAGCGTCCCGAGCGACGGACGTATGCTCCGCTAACGACACATTTGTACCACAACATCTGGGGCCAGATGTTGTTGAATGAGAGAGGGGCCTCTCTCGCTTGCCGTCCGGATGGACCGGAACGAGCTATGAACCGGACTAAAAGGCTTCCTCCGTTCTCCCTCCGATCCGCCGTCACTGGGTGTGCATTAAGTTAATTTTATAGTGCTCGCATCACCCCAAAATTCCTTCTAGACCGCAACGGACGAACCCGGCTGCCGAACCATTCGGTGAATGGACGCTACACCGGGCGAGCTAGCGGACGTCAAAGGCCGTCGAACCTACTAGGGTCCTCTTAGGCAATTGGCGTATTACATGAGCACTTTTCCGCTAGCCCTTCATTAATTGTGACGACGGAGGCACACTGTTGGAAGACATCACAGATACATCACCCTAATCTTGATCGTCTGAAATAGAAATTGATAAAGTAGAGTGACCCTGCGGGGAAAGGACCGGAGTGTCCAAATCCCCAACAACATACCGTGACATACGCTTCCCATATTGTCATCGAAATCATACGATACAGAACCGGAGTTAATGCGAGTACACTGACCACATATAGAATGATAATAAGGTCAGAGGAAGACTTCCTCTTAAAACAATTGATCAATATCCTTTCAATGTGAAAAGAAAACAAGTCCTGGTACTCGCACTAACCCCTGGCAATCAAAATACATAATAATAATATGATCCATTAATATAGAAAAAATAATTGAAATCAAAATATTTTGAAAAAATATTTTTTCAGAACAGCCCAAGTTTCTGAAAAGTAACGTTGAGCCCCAATGGATCCCAAGCCTAAGTGTGGACAAAAATTTTAAAAATATTTTAAACAATTTATTCAACACTTACGAACAATAATAATGTATCTAGTTATGATTGAAATAACATAAAGATATTATTATTAGAAATCCCCCCCTCACACAGAGGGCTGTTGTAAATGTAAACAATGAGTGTAAAAACACTAAAATAAGACTCCAGGCACCCAGGCCCGAAATCAGTTATCAAAAATACACCATCTGATGCAAAACAGAGACTTCCAGGGAAGAAACTGCAGAACATCAGATGGTAGATGCAGAACACAACGCCTAACCACCCGTAGGTGAAGACGTAAACATGGGAAAAGAACAGAATTCATTCTGTTATTCAGCTAAACTCCCAAGAAATTTTTAGTAATAATAATTACAGAAATTATGCCAAAAGCATGGGAGAATAGCAAGGGGGAACTTAAAGGACAGGGAGAGAGGAAAAACACTTGAAAAAACAGTGTAACTAAATAATCAGAATGACAACAAAATGGCTGCTGCCTTGAAAATAGGTAACTTAACATAATTTCATTAAAAAATTTTAAGTTACAGCCCTGATAATATTCTGTCACACATTCTTTTCCTCTCCTCCTTTTCTATCCTCCTTAGAATCACCATTTCACTAATATTTATGTGTCTGGCATCATTTAAACTGAGATTTAAAAGCACAAAGATCAGTCAGATGTTAACTGATGAAGGGCCAAACTTAGAATGATAAATGGCGCCAATTTCGGAACGTCCTTGACACTGCGCATGCGCAGTAGGGGCGAAGTGTGGAGGGCCTCTCAGGACATGTTTTCTTTAGTTTTAGATGCAAATTTTGGGGATTGGGGGGCAAAATTTGTGTTTGGCCCTATATTTTAAGAGTTAGCACCAGCTATGTCTGGGTCATTGGTACAGTATAAAAATATCGATAGCTCCCATCTAGAGCTCACCCCAAACAAGCATACCAAGTTTCAAAGTGATCCTATCATAAATGCGACCTGTGAGGTGTGCCAAAGGAAATTGTGGACGTGCGTACTAACGTACTAACGTAAGTACGTACATACGCCGACGGACGAGAAGTGATGGCAATAGCTCAGCTTGACTTTGTCAAGTTGAGCTAAAAATGTAAGAGAAACAAAATGAATTTCTCTGCAGATCCTATCCACTTTAATATCATTTTGCAAGAAATAATAATAAATAAAATAATGAAAGTGTCAATGACACTGTAGCTCAACTTGTTAAGACATGTACTTGTATAGTATGTGACAGAGCAATGACAAACATCTAGGTAATGACCTGATAACAAAGTTACATATAAAGTATTGTAACGGTCTGTACATAAATACTGACCGTTGCCTGTAACAAATGTATCGGTAAAGATTTGTAAAGGTGGTGACAGTCAGATGCTAAACTAGAAAAGAAATCTTTAGTCCCAGAGTGGGTCTGACTGAGCCCCAAAATATTTGTCCTCATAGCACAGTGATAACAAAGGCACCCCAAAACACACTCGTTCCTGTCCCAAGATGAAAACAACGATACCCAAGAAGTTTCGTGAAGATCAGTTCATAACTACGAGCTGTATAGAAGTTGTGACAAAAAACTGATTGGACCTAATTTCGGTACAAAATGGCCACTGGCAGCCATCTTGAATTTTGGACCGCACCCAGAAACACTCGTTCTCGTCCCAATGTGATAACAAAGGTACCCAAGAAGTTTTGTGAAGATCGGTTCATAAATACAGACTCTAGCCCGAGCCGTATTGACATGTGCACTTACTGTTTGTAAGTAGAACTGAATAAATCAAAGTTCATCTAATTTGCATAATTTCTGAACGAGAAAAAAACCTGTATTATATATGTACTCCATGTTACTAAACATTCATACAAAAATTTATTCAAATCAGAACTTTCATACAGAAGTTCTGTACAAAAGACTGATTGCACTAATTTTGGTACAAAATGGCTGCTGGTGGCCATCTTGAATTTCGGACCACACCCATAAACACTTGTTCTCGTTCCACGGCGATAACAAAGGTACCCAAGAAGTTTCGTAAAGATCGGTTCATAAATACGGCCTCTAGCCTGAGCCGTATAGAAGTTGTGTACAAAGAACTGATTAGACCTAATTTCGGTACAAAATGGCCACTGGCAGCCATCTTGAATTTTAGACCGCACCCAGAAACACTTGTTCTCGTCCCAAGGTGATAACAAAGGTACCCAAGATGTTTCGTGAAGATCGATTCATAAATACAGACTCTAGCCCGAGCCCTATTGACATGTGTACTTACTGTTTGTAAGTAGCACTGAATAAATCAAAGTTCATCTAATTTGCATAATTTCTGCACGAGAAAAAAACCCATATTTTATGTGATGTATCCCATGGTACTAAACATTCACTCAAAAAATTATTCAAATCAGCACTTTCATATGGAAGTTCTGTGCAAAAATCTGATTGCACCTAATTTTGTACAAAATGGCTGCCATCGGCCATCTTGAAGTTCGGACCGGACCCAAAAACACTTGTTCTCGTCCCACAGCGATACCAAAAGTACCCAAGAAGTTTTGTAAAGATCAGTTTATAAATACGGCCTCTAGCCTGAGCCGTATTGGCATTTGCACTTACAGTGCTGAAAGTAACACCAAAAAACATCAAAGTTAGTCTAATTTGCCTAATTTATGCACGAGAAAAAAACCCGTATTGTATGTGATATATCCCATGATACTAAAGATTCATACAAAAAATTATTCAAATCAGCACTTTCATATGGAAGTTCTGCACAAAAATCTGATTGCACCTACTTTTGCACAAAATGGCTGCCAGCAGCCAACTTGAATTTCGGATTGGACCCCAAAACACTCGTTCTCATCCCACAGTCACCATAAAGGTACCCAAGAAGTGTCGTAAAGATCGGTTCATAAATACGGCCTCTAGCCCGAGCCGTATTGAATTGTTGACGGACAGATGGACAACTGGCCATGGCATAAGCTCAAATTTGGTATCGCCAAAGTTGAGCTAATAAAATAAAAACACTTCCAAAAGAGGCCTTTAACTTAGAATTAAACCAGAGTTGTCATCGGCTCAACTTCCCAAACACTGGCCCGTTTGATACAAAGATTTACATGAAAGAAAAAGGTGATTCCCAGACAGATATTTTTATCCTCAGAAATAGAACTTCCCCAGTATCTCCCGAATTCAAAGTTAAAAATGGTGGTGCCCATCAACTGAATTATGATTTACGTTCTCTTTTCAAACGTTCAAACACAGTGTTGCAGTTTGTAAAGCAAAACTGGGGAACCCTTATTCAAATGCAGGAAAAATATAAATGGAACACTATTAAAGTGAATTCTCTGTTGAATAAAACTTTTTTTTACAAACCAAACATCTGAAGTTGTTGGTGATCAGGTGTTTGAATCTGGATCACCACAAATTGGGACAATGAAAACAGCTGATCGAGATTAATTTTGAAAAGGTACCAACAACTTTTTTTTACTTTTATTCATGAATTTTATGATCATTTTAATGATTTTCAAACAGGGTAATGCCAAGACTATCAATCTTTTGAAACTGATCGCAAATTGACCTTTGAATCATTTCAAAATTGCCAAATGTTTTCACATTTTCCGTGATTTTCGGCCCAAGATCTTTTTCCGGGACGCTGGGAACAATGTTGAATTCCCTGGCATTCCAGGAGAGTTAACATGTCTGACCGAAAGTCACCAATGACAGCCACAAGCAAAAGCTGGGGACAGCACGAGAGGGATGAGCCTGTGCTAAAGGAATCTAGGTTAAGTGCCCCTGTGGCCCTCACGGTTGACTGAACTCGACCTAAATAGGACGTTCTCATCTCCACATTATTCTAAGTCACCCTACAAAGTTACAATAAAATCCCTTTATAAATACGACCTGTAGACTGTGCTAAAGGTTTTTGGGTTTCGGGCCCATGCAGCAGTCATGGTTGACCGATCGCAACCAAAAAGGGACGTTCTCATCTAGACATTGTATGGAGTCATCCTACCAAGTTACAATGAAATCACTTCATAAGTACAACCTGTAGACTGTGCTAAAGGTTTTCGGGATGAAATTTTGTGATAATCGGACAAGAACTACGTGGTATAGCCTGTGCTAAACAAAATGTGAACAGTGAACAGACTCACAGACTTCCTGGACGTTCTCATCTGGACATTGTACGGAGTCATCCTACCAAGTTACAATGAAATCCCTTCATAAATACGACCTGTAGACTATGCTAAAGGTTTTCGGGATGAAATTTTGTGATAATCGGACAAGAACTACGTGGTATAGCCTGTGCTAAAGAAAATGTGAACAGTGAACAGACTCACAGACTTCCGCACACGTGATGGCAAAAGCTTATCTTAACTTTGTCAAGTTAAGCTAAAAATTATTCAAAAGAGTGACCACTTAGGACTCATCTGTGGATTTGTGTACAGTGACAAAGCATATCTTATGACTTAAGTACAGGATTTCCCCGACATGGGGGCTATGTTCCCCGACAGGGGGAGGGGCTAGAGTCACCAGGTCAGACCATGGTTTGGCCCGGGGTGAGAAATGTTTGTCTGAATTGGAAATGAGTTGCAATATCCATATTTAAAAAAAAATAGTTTCCCTCTTTGAGCCATATAAACATTAATCCAAAAAATGTGCTGAGTCCCATATGAGCACTACTAAGCAGTTGACAAACTTTACCCCCCACCCCCCTCCCACAAGTAACATATTTGTTGGAATGAGTTGAAAGTGTTCGTTCCAAAAGATGTCATATTATTTACTTTGAATGTTGAAATGAAAGTTGTTGCATTTTGTGTTTTTTCTATTTGCAGACAGATTTGGGAGTTTTGCTGGGTAAAGGAACTGTTTTAATCATTATTTCAAGTTCCTAATAACTTTTGAACAATGCCCATAGATAATTCTGGAAGGTTCTTAAATGATAAGCTTAGGTCTTCGGATTTGCTTCATTTATATCAAACTCATGAGTCGTTAATTGGGTTTTTTTCTATGCTACGGACCGTTTTGGGAGTTTCATTGGGTAAAAGGACTGTTTTTCGTAATTACTTTAGGTTCGCACCACATTTCAAAGAATGCCCACAGATATTTTTTATTTTATTCTAAAACAGTATGCTCAAACTTAATTATTTTTAATTGGTACCGTTATCATGTTGGAACAACTTTTTGGTGGGCGGTAGACATGTTGAAATGACGTCAATATGCAGCTCACACCACCTCAGCAAAATTCACAGTCCTGTCACAGTGATGGCACATTCTAGTCTGGTTGATTTGGAAATTTGCTGTGACGGCATAAAACTGATTTGTTGCGTGTGAATCAACCAGGTCCATGGCAATTCATCATTGCACCTGTTCTTGACACCCAAGGGGCCTTAAATCGCTCACCTGACAAAGTAGTTCAAAGGAGCATTTTAGGTCACATTTAGCTAGTCATGGCTTATCAACATTATAGAGAAATAAAGTCATGAAATTGTTCATAGGGTCATGAAATTGTTCATAGGTCCTGCTGACTGGATCCAATTCCACTCGCTGTAGACAAGCACTGTCATAATCCAAGGGTTGTTATGTCACTGCAGTTTGAAAGGCATAATTGATGGAAAAATAGTAAGGAATGGATTATAAAAGTAGATGAAGCGATTGTGCCCACACAATACACAGGATTTTCCTTCTACTTTCAGTTCCTGCACTTTTACGTCCCAAAATTGAGATAAACGCATAAGAACAGATTTTTTTTTTATTTTTGTTCGGAAATTTTCGAAGTCCCAAACAAAATATTTTCAGACTAAAATTTTTTTTTCTTCTTAAAACTGACCAAAACGCATAAAAAACGAAAAAAAAACTAATTTCCGGATTTTGGTCCAAAATTTCTAAGTCCGGACCGGGACCCCAAATTTTCAGCCTAAATATGAACACAGGGACTTGGCTTGAACAAACTTGAATATTACCCCACTAAGGATGCTGCATACCAAATAACAAAAGATTCTTATTGGTAGATCTGAAGAAGAAGATTTTTAAAGAATATTCCTCATACTGCACTAATTTAAACATTTGGGCTCCCATGGAGAGCCCAAATATGGACCCAGGGAATTGATTTCAATAAACATGTGAAACAATCTTCCAAAGATGTTATATGTGAAATTTGAAAGCTTTTGGAGCACTGGTTTGGGAAACAAGAGGCCCCACGTGGCCTTAATCGCTCACCTGACAAAGTGACTCTAAGAAGTATTTTAGGTCACCTTCACCATGTCATGCCTCATCAACATTAACTGGTTGAGTGATAGATTTTGTTTGAAGTTCAACATTTGTTACCTAAAATTAGTTTTATTTAAAATCGTTGGTGTGTGGCCAATCTCCAATGATTTTTAATAAAGCAAATTTATCTCTGCAGACAAACTGGTTTAGCATGAAGCACAAACAAGGAATGTGAAGAGATAGCCTTGGACATCTCTCCCCAACTGTGGATATCTTCCATGTGCTACATGTATATATTTGCATGCAAGAAAACAAAAATTTTCACAAATTTTCCAAAATATTAGTTTTTTTTATCATCATTGGAACAAGCTCAAACAGCTTATTCCAATAGGGGTATGGGAAGATCAGGTATATTTTTGAGACAGAAATGTGAATATATAAATAATGGTGTTTTTTTGTGAATGATGCTGGAGAATTTTGCGTAAAGATATGGTAAATGGTTTGTTCTAGATACAGAATGATGCAAAAGTATTTAAATTTGATTAGGCAAGTTGTTCCTATAATGCATTTAAAAATTGAAGTAACTGTTTTTTTGCTGACAAACTTTTAGATGTGTGTGTCTGGGTTTGTGTGTGTGTGTGTGTGTGTTTGTGTGTGTGTGTGTGTGTGGGGGGGGGGGGGGGGGTAAGAGTGTTCTTGCAAACAAAATTCCTGAATAAATGGAAAATTTTATTTTTTGTGTGAAAGACATAGTGCGTGAATGTTGATTGGAACAAGCTTAGAGAGCTCATTTTAATATGAAGTCATAAAGCTGTGTTTTACGTACGAAATTCTGGAATAACTAAAAAAATTGCTTTTTTGACTCAAAAAGCATGGTATGCGACCTCTCATTGGAATGTGCGCAAAAAGCTCATTCCAATGGGGTATTTACAAGCGATAAGTACATGTATGTTTAAGAGACAAAAATTAAAATTTGAATAGCGATTTTTGCGAAGAATGCTGACAAGTTTTGGCAGTTATGCTGGTAAAAAGGTAAGATATGCAAAGTGGTTGTTTTTTAGAGGCGACATTTAATTAAGGGGAATTAACCCTTGATTACTGAGGTAACTTCTAAAAGTACTGAAATTTCATGAAGCAATGTGAATAACAGACAACAGTTGCCTAAAAATTTCATGAATAACTAAAATTTTTATTCTTTTGTCTCGAAAACATGGCATATGACTTTTGTTGGAATGAGCTGAATGCGTGTGTTCCAATGAGGGGTCATAAAATTTGAACGGAGATTTGTGTGAATAATGCATTAGTACTGCTAGATTTGGGTAAACGGTTCACCCTGGATACCACCCCTTCTATAGTAGATCTTTTCTGCAAATTTTGTCTAAGATTCTATCAACTTTACAAATAAATACGTTCATGAATCACAATCAGATCCACCCCACAATGTTGCATACCAAATATCAAAAGATTCTGCCTGCTGGATCTGGAGAAGAAGATTTTTTAAGAAATATGCCTGAAATGCACTAAGTTAAAATTTGGGCTCCTATACTGAGCTCAAATATAAACCCAGGGGGCCGATTTGAACAAACTTGAATCAGATCCACCCCACAATGTTGCTTACCAAATATGAAAAGATTCTGAAGCTGGATCTGGAGAAGAAGATTTTTTAAGAAATTTGCCTGAAATGCATTAAGTTCGAATTTGAGCTTCTATAGTGAGCCCAAATATGAAACTAGGAAGCCGATTTGAACAAACTTGAATCAGATCCACCCCACAATGTTGCATACCAAATATCAAAAGATTCTGCCTGCTGGATCTGGAGAAGATTTTTTAATAAATTTGCCCGAAATGCACTAAGTGCAATTCGGGCTTCTATATTAAGCCCAAATATGAATCCAGGGGGCCGATTTGAACAAACTTGAATCAGATCCACCCCGCAATGTCGCATACCAAATATCAAAAGATTCTGCCTGCTGGATCTGGAGAAGAAGATTTTTGAAGAAATTTGCCCGAAATGCACTAAGTTTGAATTCGAGCTTCTATAGTGAGCCCAAATATGAATCCAGGGGGCCGATTTGAACAAACTTGAATCAGATCCACCCCGCAATGTTGCATACCAAATATCAAAAGATTCTGCCTGCTGGATCTGGAGAAGATGATTTTTTAAGAAATTTGCCTGAAATGCACTAAGTTCGAATTCGAGCTTCTATAGTGAGCCCAAATATGAATCTAGGAAGCCGATTTGAACAAACTTGAATCAGATCCACCCCACAATGTTGCATACCAAATATCAAAAGATTCTGCCTGCTGGATCTGGAGAAGAAGATTTTTTAATAAATTTGCCCGAAATGCACTAAGTGCGAATTCGGGCTTCTATATTAAGCCCAAATATGAATCCAGGGGGCCGATTTGAACAAACTTGAATCAGATCCACCCCGCAATGTTGCATACCAAATATCAAAAGATTCTGCCTGCTGGATCTGGAGAAGAAGATTTTTTAATAAATTTGCCCGAAATGCACTAAGTCCGAATTCGGGCTTCTATATTAAACCCAAATATGAATCCAGGGGGCCGATTTGAACAAACTTGAATCAGATTCACCCCGCAATGTTGCATACCAAATATCAAAAGATTCTGCCTGCTGGATCTGGAGAAGAAGATTTTTGAAGAAATTTGCCCGAAATGCACTAAGTTTGAATTCGAGCTTCTATAGTGAGCCCAAAAATGAATCCAGGGGGCCGATTTGAACAAACTTGAATCAGATCCACCCCGCAATGTTGCATACCAAATATCAAAAGATTCTGCCTTCTGGATCTGGAGAAGTAGATTTTTTAAGAAATTTGCCTAAATGCACTAAGTTCGAAATCGGGCTCCTATACTGAGCCCAAATATGAACCCAGGGGGCCGATTTGAACAAACTTGAATCAGATCCACCCTACAATGTTGCATACCAAATATCAAAAGATTCTGCCTGCTGGATCTGGAGAAGAAGATTTTTTAAGAAATTTGCCTGAAATGCACTAAGTTCGAAATCGGGCTCCTATACTGAGCCCAAATATGAACCCAGGGGGCCGATTTGAACAATCTTGAATCAGATCCACCCCACAATGTTGCTTACCAAATATGAAAAGACTCTGCCTGCTGGATCTGGAGAAGAAGATTTTTTAAGAAATTTGCCTGAAATGCACTAAGTTCGAATTCGGGCTTCTATAGTAAGCCCAAATATGTATCCTGGGGGCCGATTTGAACAAACTTGAATCAGATCTACCCCGCAACGTTGCATACCAAATATCAAAAGATTCTGCCTGCTGGATCTGGAGAAGAAGATTTTTGAAGAAATTTGCCTGAAATGCACTAAATTCGAATTCGAGCTCCTATAGTGAGCCCAAATATGAATCTAGGGAGCCGATTTGAACAAACTTGAATCAGATCCACCCTACAATGTTGCATACCAAATATCAAAAGATTCTGCCTGCTGGATCTGGAGAAGAAGATTTTCAAAGAAATTTGCCTGAAATGCAGTAAGTTCAAATTTGGGCTCCTATACTGAGCCCAAATATACACCCAGGGGGCCGATTTGAACAAACTTGAATCAAATCCACCCCACAATGTTGCATACCAAATATCAAAAGATTCTGCCTGCTGGATCTGGAGAAGAAGATTTTTTAAGAAATTTGCCTGAAATGCACTAAGTTCGAAATCGGGCTCCTATACTGAGCCCAAATATGAACCCAGGGGGCCGATTTGAACAAACTTGAATCAGATCCACCCTACAATGTTGCATACCAAATATCAAAAGATTCTGCCTGCTGGATCTGGAGAAGAAGATTTTTTAATGTTTTTCCCATTGCCTACAGTGTTAAAAAGTGCTGACTCAGCACTTTTTCAAAGTCCCAAAACTGTACCCTATGATAAAACCGATGGCAATTTTTTTTTACCAATCCTTTCTGTTGGTCCTAAGGAAGCTGCACACCAAATAAAAATTCTCAGTGCCGTGCAGTTTTGGAGATATGGGCGTTTTAAATTTTTTCTATTTTTAGCTCCTGCGGTTCCCACGGGGCTGCAGGAAAATTTTTTTTTGCATAAATCAAGTACTCATGACCCAATAAGCCCTCACATAAAATTTGGTTCAAATCAGCCTCTCGGTTTGGAAAATAGAAATTTTGGGCGGGGCAAAAAATTTTGCCCCTCTCATAACAATGCCAAGTATAGCCCCACAAACTTCTCTTGAACAAATCTGAGTCTACACCTCAAAAGGAAGCTGCACACCAAATATCAAGTCTCTGCTACTGCTGGTTCATGAGAAGAAGATTTACAAAGATTTTGGTGCCCCTTGGGGGCGTGGCACCACCCAGGAGGAGGGGCAACTTCATTTGAACAAATCTGAATTGGCATTAGGTAATAATCATTTAGCCAACATTTGAATAAAATTGGGCTAGTGGTTTAGGAGGAGAAGTCGATAATGTAAAGTTAACGCCGGACGACGGACAGAAAGTGATTAGTAAAGCTCCCCTTGAGCTTCGCTCAGGTGAGCTAAAAAGTAGTGTTAAATGTTTTTTCAATTACCCACAGTGTTAAAAAATGCTGACTCAGCACATTTTCAAAAGTCCCAAGAAAGTACCCCATGATAAAACCGATAGCATTTTTTTTTTAACCATTCCATTCTGTTGGTCCTAAGGAAGCTTCACACCAAATAAGAATTCTCAGTGCTGTGTAGTTTTGGAGATACAGGCGTTTTAATTTTTCCTGTTTTTAGCTCCTGCGATTGTGTAGAAAGTTTCTGGTAATGGGACTAAAATAGAACTCTCACAATGTAATGCATTCTTCCATTGCTACAGTGATTATATGCCCATCAGGTTATTCCTATTGTGCACGTATATCTAGTCTTTAGGAGTTGCATCTCTATCTTTATGGTGTTTGCATGCATTTTGAACTTATGTCCCTGGTAAATTTGGCTTATTTCAATTATGTGATGGTGTGGAGGTAGCCCCAACCAACCCCAACCCCCCCCCCCCCCCCCCCACACCCAACAATTTATGAAAGGGACGAATCCAGTTGGATGCTTGAAGTTTCACTCATTTTAAATCATTTGTATCTCTATGCAACACAATTTGCAAACAAAGTGGTTTCGTGTGTGATGATAGGGAGTTTTTCAGATCAGCAGGACATCCACTGTTACTGTCAAGGAAATGTCTCATTGAAAAGCCTAGAGATCAATATGTGTGTATAGACATTTACCATTAGTTTGGGAAAGTTAGATTCTACCACAGTGGTATGTATCATTACATCAAAGTGTGACAAAGTATATTGGATATGTTAACCCTTTGAACCTCAGCGTCCGTTTTTCCGGCCAGCCACCTGATACGTCATAATGTCATTAAATAGGATGGCTGTTCAGTAAATGTGTGGGGTAGACGAATCAATATTTTCAACGTGCAGCCCCGAGGCTGCACATTGAAAATATTGATTGGTCTACCCCAAATAATGAATATGGACTCTTCTGATTGCTGCTATTGAACTGGCATGAAAGATACCACTAGAGTTCAAAGGGTACAGATAATGAGTTCAGCACATGACCTCTGGTTGTTTGCTGTAGCCTACTCATTGCCTGAACCTATCCAAAAGTGAAATATGTCAAAAAAGAGTGACAGGAGTTTATGCAAGGATTAATGTTCATGCTTTGAATAGCCCAACAACTTCATTCTTTTCTGATAATGTTAAAATAGTCTTTTCTCAGCCTTTGCAATAGATATATGTAGGTCCTGAGCTGTCTTAAAATTAAAAACAATGAAACAACTAATAAAACAGCCTATCCAGTTTCCTCCCAGTAAGATGATAGCTTGATCAGTTTATGCACAGACACAGTAAAACTGTTCAGCTGTTTTTTGCTGGGTATTGCGCTTCGGTTATCCAATTTCCAGCAAAAATTTGAACAATACACAACAACCCCCCCCCCACCAACACCGAGCTCTCAACCTGGTCACAACTGCACAAGATAAAACATTTAAGAATGCGTTATTCTCGTTCTTGTTTTGTGTCTGCATTTTGAGAAAGTTTGAAATCGGTGTTGCAATTTGTGGGAAATTTCCATTCGATGACTTTTCAGACAAGAAGCAGATATACCTCCACATTTTTCAATTTCCTTGACTTTTTCAGGCCTCGGGAAAAACCCTTTTAAAGCTTTCATCGAAATGAACTTGTACAACGAGGAGAGAAATTAAACAAAAATACTTTTTCAAGGACTTTCCATGACCTTTTCCTAAAGAGACTGATTTTCAAGCACTTTCCAGGACATGGAATCTCAATTTTAAAATGTAAAGCACTTTCATGGCCCTGTACAAACCCTGTAAGACAACTTGCATGATTTTAACCCCTTTACCCAACATGAAAAGCAGACGACACTTGAAAACAGATTTCTTGAATAACTCATTTTTTCTGTCTCAAAAACATGGGTTATGATCCCTCTTAGGAACGAGCTCGTTCCAGCGGGGTCATAACCTATGTTTTTGAGACAAAAAATGAAAAAAAATAATGAAAATTAATTGACGATTTTTGGGAATAGTGCTGGCCGGTTTTGGCCATTACATTGGGTAAAGCGTTAATGCTTTGTACTCGTTTCAATCTTCAGCAAAATGGTCAAATGGGTAGAACAAACATATAAAACTCATTTTCAAATTTTTTTTTTTGCACGTATTTATACATAAATCCAAGGCATTTTCAAATTTTTCTTTTGTTTACTCCTTATCTTTTTCTTTTCCAGTGACCTGTTTGGTACCACGTAGTCGTCCTGTGCGACGGGCAGCAATAAGACCAACCTGTGAAGGAAAATAAGGGAATAAAATTAGTATTAAATATCAGACATTATCTCCAGAATATTTTTTGGTTGAAAATTGTACATACACTTGGCTCAAAAGTGACTGTCAAGGCCCTTTCTGGGTTGTATTGAATGGTTTTCAAATTTGGAATAATATACGGAACAGTGCTAGCAAATAGGCTTTTCTAATATCCCAAACAACGAAAATTTAAGTCAGGCAAGTAAATTTGCAAACACCTCTGCCCGAATGAACAACCAGTCTTTGAAGAATGTGTTTAAAAATGAAGTAAGGATGTTTCTTATATCTATGAGCACACTGATATATGTCATGAATCACGATTGGTGAATAGAACTTCCCAACATTAAACAATTTCCAAAATATACAACTGTTATAGTTACTAGATCACTTGGCCTCTCACTCAACTCAGAATTGTAAGATAAAGCCATTGGTGATTTTTGTGAATAGTGCAGCCTGGTTATGGCCACTTCATCAGGTAAAGGGTTAAAGTCTATAAAGCTGGGCAGATAGATTTTTTGGCAGGCAACCAGAATTAGATTGAAGCCTGTCTGACACAGCAACCAAATTTGTTCACTATTTGCAAACTCTGAAGAGCACACTTTGCTCTTTGAAAAATCTGGAGTGGTAAAAAATCGCTTGAGATTATGAAAGCTACTTAGGCAAGCAAATTGCTCTCCCAAACAATTTTCATTGTGTTGCTTCATAAACATCCTCTAAATGTGTAGTAAGTGGTGTGCATTCTCCATGGAATGCATTCAAATCGATCAATGCCAATAAACTGTTGTTAAACAGGTGTTCGTTTTTTACAAACCTATCTACCTTAGTACAGACAACTCAAAAAGAGGTTCTGCCTGAGTGACTCACATTCACAAGGTATCTGACGCACACATACATACATGCATATACCATATGTGTGTGTCAAACACTATCAGTCACCCATGCAGGACTTCTTGCTCAATGGTCCCATACAGGAGACGGGGGGTTTGTAAAAAACCCAAATGATTCCTCTGGTGAGAACAGATATTATTGAATGCAAGACTGAAATAATATTATTGTAGATATTATAATAAATAATAACACGATTATTTGAGGGAATTGCAGTTTAATATTGGCCCAACATGAATGATTAACACCCTGACTAGGCAATGACTATCAAACCTACTGTAGTAAATTAATTTAATTTTGTTTTGAGTGTTTTATCCTTTGCAAATGGAGTTGTCAGTGTGTCTGGGATATTTAATACAAGCAGGATTAGCACTGGGTGAAGCCAACTGCACCATCAACGTGCATTATGTCTTCGTGCACAGCACCATTGTGTCACCGCATGTCAAGATTTTTTAAAACTGCAGAAATATAAACCCACTAATATGAATAGAGTATAAGTAGTCCAGTTTCAATAATAAATTCAGTCTGTTTACATTCTCATGAAGACAAGGTCTGATAAAAACTCAAAAGAACAAGAGGCCCCAAGGGTTGTATGATAAACGAGAGTAACTTTTTGAACAAACTTTAATCTAGATGTCATAGTACAGTGGAGCCCACTTAATTGGATATCTCTTAACTGAATAACCCTGTTAATGGAATATTATTTCCCAACAAAAAACATTTACCATACCTCCAGTACAAATTTGACCTGTTAATTGAATATAGATTATAGAGTAAACTCCTGTTAATTGAATAAAAAATCTTGTAACCTGTCGAGAAATTACCCTGAAATTCCCCAGTTTTCCTTTGTTTAAGGTCCTATATGGCCTCAGTACATACAATGCAGGCATTTAATCTATTATATCTTGCTTGACAGAGCTCATCAAACAAGACATAATAGAATATATACTGAGGTTATCTCTAGAATACGGGAAAGTGATACAATCCCTGTTAACTGAATACTCCTGTTAAATGAATTATCACTGGCAAAGTAGCTATTCAATTAACAGTGTTCCACTGTAATCGTATATACCAAATATCAAAAGATTCTGTCTGGTGGGTCAGAAGAAGATTTTTGAAGAATATTCCTCATGCTGCACCAATTCAAAATTCAGGGAGCACAAATATGAGCCCAGGGATCTGATTTAAATAAACTTGGATCCCACCATACTAAAGTGTCAGTACTATGTAACAAAAGAATCGGGAATATGAAGATGATTCTTTAAAAAATAGTCCTTATATTGCACTAAGTTACAAGTTAAGGTTTTATAAAGAGCCCAAATATGACCCGAGAGTCTTGGTTGAACAAACTGAAACCTGAAACACCTAAAGTTGCTGCATATCGAATGTGAAAATATTCTGACTGGTGGTGGTGAAGAAGAATTTTTTTATGTATTGGTGTTTACGGTAACATATTTCTGCACAATTGCTAATTATGACCGCAACATGGATACAAAGTGAAGTCTAGCTAATCATTTATACTCATGTTGCCCATTTTAGAGGGGCCGAAAATCTTGCTCCTCCCATTACAAAGATAACTCTGGTAAATAAAAAAAGTCCAATCGAAACTATAATTGCAGGTGCAAAGGTTCCCATGGTAGTGAACATCCATACCAAGTTTCAAGGGAATTGACCCATAAACATCCAAGAAAATCTCTGGACAAAATTCAGGCATTTTAAGATGAAAAAATCTGATCAAACCTATAATTGCAGGTACACCGGTTGCCATGGTAGTGAACATCTATACCATGTTTCAAAGTAATTGACCCACAAACATC
This sequence comes from Pictodentalium vernedei, assembly GCA_031216915.1. Taxonomy (NCBI): domain Eukaryota; kingdom Metazoa; phylum Mollusca; class Scaphopoda; order Dentaliida; family Dentaliidae; genus Pictodentalium; species Pictodentalium vernedei. Next base: position 327,079,177 of record CM062290.1, on the reverse strand, counting down.
AGAGAAAATCTCTGGAAAAATTCCAGGCAATTCAGGCATTCAAGACAAAAAGGGGCATTACTGGCAGGTAAACAAGCTCCCATGGTAGTGAACATCCATACCAAGTTTCAAATGAATTGACCCATAAACATCTGAGAAATCTCAGGACAAAATTAAGATATTTTAAGATGGTATCGCAATAAATATATGAATAAATAATAAAAACATATCCATGCCTGTAATGTTGCAAGATGTCAGGCAAGAAATAAATCACGACATCAACGCCGTAGCTGCGACGGGTGGTGCAATCTCACAAAATTCTAAGTTCATCAGGGGCCATAACTCCAAGAAACATATTTGGAACAACACATGCATTGAACAATGGCTAGACATCAATAAGATACACTTACATGCCAAATATAAAGTCATTCCATCAAGTATTTCAAAAGTTATTGAGTTTTGAAACTCGTTGGTCAGACAGACCGACCGACCGACAGACTGACATTGCACTTACAGAGCTGCTAGTCGCAGCTAAAAAACCCCAAAACAAACAGACTGTGTTTAGCGTAACCCAACTGAACCAAAACTTTTATCGAGTAAAAGTTGCTCATTTAGGTGTTGTAACCCTACATTTTCTTCCGACTTCAACTGAGAATTTGAAACAGATTTTGGAGTTCAAACTTTTAAAAATACCTGTAGAAATAAATATATATCGGAGAGTATACATGAAGAGCAAGTAGCAAGTTCTTGTTCAACAAAGGAAAAAGAAATTGATGAAATATTTTACAATGATCCACCACTGATGTTGACAGGTCATGGATATTAATGAAATTAGGTTCAGTTTCGATTATCTTGGCTTATTGTCTTCATTGTCTTGAAAATGCCACTCGTGCAAGTACAGCGTACAACAGTTTTGTTTTTTTAATTCCATTCAAATGTATACAAAGAAATGATTGACAATGGCCAGCAAATGCATATATACCGAGTTAAAAAAGAAAGTATAACAGAAACAAATGTGAAAAAATAGCATCAAGGATGAAACGTAATAATTCTAATGTTGCATGTTTGTGGATAAGAAGTCGTGCAAAGAATTTAATAACATGTTGTTGTTGTTGTCCACCCAACCTTATACAATTTTGCTGCAGATTTCAAAATAGCACGTGCTACCTGTGAATGTGAAATTGAATGGGCGACCAACGATTTTCTTTGTGTTATGTTGTGCTAGAGAGCCTGGGTTATTGAGAAAACATGCTAGTTTTTGTCTTCCCGACATTTTAAATGAAAGTGTCAATGACACTGTAGCTTAACTTGTCTGTGTGTTGTTTGATGAAAAGGATAATGTTCAATGTTTATGAAAGGATTATGAAATAAGACAAGAATTGTGATAACTGGGAATATGTTAATTTCTGTTTCCTGTATGCTATGTTTTTAACCCTTTACCTAACATGAAAAGCAGACGACACTTGCAAAAAAAATTCTTGAATAACTATTTTTTTTCATTTTTTGTCTCAAAAACATAGGTTATGACCCCTCATTGGAACGAGCTCAACGAGCTCGTTCCAATGAGGGGTCATAACCTATGTTTTTGAGACAAAAAATGAAAAAATAATTAAAATTAATAGGCGATTTTTGAGAATAGCGCTGGCCGGTTTTGGCCGTTACGTTGGGTAAAGGGTTAATAAAAACAAGTGTTTGACCACCGAGGTGGTATTAGTCCCCTACGGCGCTTTTGTGACATAAGGTGTTTTTGTCACAGAAGACACTAGAGTATATAACCATTTTGGATTTTGAAAAAAAAATGTTGAGCGTGCATAATCCCCTCACAACCCTTTATCCATGTACCATATATTAATGGCGTATCATGAACCATGTTGGAGGGAGGGGTGGTAACATAAAATAGAGAAAAAAGCTTAAAAAACACAACAAAAATGGCCGGCATTCTGCCATCTTGGATTTTGAAAAAAAAATTTTGAGCGTGCATCATCCCCTCAGAACCATTTATCCATGTACCAAATATGAAAGATGTAGCTTGAAGCATATTAGAGGGAGAGGTGGTAACATAAAAACAGACAGACAGATGGACGGACAGACATGTTAGATTTTGAAAACAAGAGGCCCCACGTGGCCTTAATCGCTCACCTGACAAAGTGACTCTAAGAAGTATTTTAGGTCACCTTCACCATGTCATGCCTCATCAACATTAACTGGTTGAGTGATAGATTTTGTTTGAAGTTCAACATTTGTTACCTAAAATTAGTTTTATTTAAAATCATTGGTGTGTGGCCAATCTCCAATGATTTTTAATAAAGCAAATTTATCTCTGCAGACAAACTGGTTTAGCATGAAGCACAAACAAGGAATGTGAAGAGATAGCCTTGGACATCTCTCCCCAACTGTGGATATCTTCCATGTGCTACATGTATATATTTGCATGCAAGAAAACAAAAATTTTCACAAATTTTATTTTTTTTTATCATCATTGGAACAAGCTCAAACAGCTTATTCCAATAGGGGTATGGGAAGATCAGGTATATTTTTGAGACAGAAATGTGAATATATAAATAATGGTGTTTTTTTGTGAATGATGCTGGAGAATTTTGCGTAAAGATATGGTAAATGGTTTGTTCTAGATACAGAATGATGCAAAAGTATTTAAATTTGATTAGGCAAGTTGTTCCTATAATGCATTTAAAAATTGAAGTAACTGTTTTTTTGCTGACGAACTTTTAGATGTGTGTGTCTGTGTTTGTGTGTGTGTGTGTGTGTTTGTGTGTGTGTGTTTGTGAGGGGGGGGGGGGGGGTAAGAGTGTTCTTGCAAACAAAATTCCTGAATAAATGGAAAATTTTATTTTTTGTGTGAAAGACATAGTGCGTGAATGTTGATTGGAACAAGCTTAGAGAGCTCATTTTAATGTGAAGTCATAAAGCTGTGTTTTACGTACGAAATTCTGGAATAACTAAAAAAATTGCTTTTTTGACTCAAAAAGCATGGTGTGCGACCTCTCATTGGAATGAGCTCAAAAAGCTCATTCCAATGGGGTATTTACAAGCGATAAGTACATGTATGTTTAAGAGACAAAAATTAAAATTTGAATAGCGATTTTTGCGAAGAATGCTGACAAGTTTTGGCAGTTATGCTGGTAAAAAGGTAAGATATGCAAAGTGGTTGTTTTTTAGAGGCGACATTTAATTAAGGGGAATTAACCCTTGATTACTGAGGTAACTTCTAAAAGTACTGAAATTTCATGAAGCAATGTGAATAACAGACAACAGTTGCCTAAAAATTTCATGAATAACTAAAATTTTTATTCCTTTGTCTCGAAAACATGGCATATGACCTTTGTTGGAATGAGCTGAATGCGTGTGTTCCAATGAGGGGTCATAAAATTTGAACGAAGATTTTTGTGAATAATGCATTAGTACTGCTAGATTTGGGTAAACGGTTCACCCTGGATACCACCCCTTCTATAGTAGATCTTTTCTGCAAATTTTGTCTAAGATTCTATCAACTTTACAAATAAATACGTTCATGAATCACAATCAGATCCACCCTACAATGTTGCATACCAAATATCAAAAGATTCTGCCTGCTGGATCTGGAGAAGAAGATTTTTTAAGAAATATGCCTGAAACGCACTAAGTTAAAATTTGGGCTCCTATACGGAGCCCAAATATAAACCCAGGGGGCCGATTTGAACAAACTTGAATCAGATCCACCCCACAATGTTGCTTACCAAATATGAAAAGATTCTGAAGCTGGATCTGGAGAAGAAGATTTTTTAAGAAATTTGCCTGAAATGCACTAAGTTCGAATTCGAGCTTCTATAGTGAGCCCAAATATGAAACTAGGAAGCCGATTTGAACAAACTTGAATCAGATCCACCCCACAATGTTGCATACCAAATATCAAAAGATTCTGCCTGCTGGATCTGGAGAAGAAGATTTTTTAATAAATTTGCCCGAAATGCACTAAGTGCGAATTCGGGCTTCTATATTAAGCCCAAATATGAATCCAGGGGGCCAATTTGAACAAACTTGAATCAGATCCACCCCGCAATGTTGCATACCAAATATCAAAAGATTCTGCCTGCTGGATCTGGAGAAGAAGATTTTTGAAGAAATTTGCCCGAAATGCACTAAGTGCGAATTCGGGCTTCTATATTAAGCCCAAATATGAATCCAGGGGGCCGATTTGAACAAACTTGAATCAGATCCACCCCGCAATGTTGCATACCAAATATCAAAAGATTCTGCCTGCTGGATCTGGAGAAGAAGATTTTTGAAGAAATTTGCCTGAAATGCACTAAGTTTGAATTCGAGCTTCTATAGTGAGCCCAAATATGAATCCAGGGGGGCCGATTTGAACAAACTTGAATCAGATCCACCCCGCAATGTTGCATACCAAATATCAAAAGATTCTGCCTGCTGGATCTGGAGAAGATGATTTTTTAAGAAATTTGCCTGAAATGCACTAAGTTCGAATTCGAGCTTCTATAGTGAGCCCAAATATGAATCTAGGAAGCCGATTTGAACAAACTTGAATCAGATCCACCCCACAATGTTGCATACCAAATATCAAAAGATTCTGCCTGCTGGATCTGGAGAAGAAGATTTTTTAATAAATTTGCTTGAAATGCACTAAGTTCAAATTTGGGCTCCTATACTGAGCCCAAATATAAACCCAGGGGGCCGATTTGAACAAACTTGAATCAGATCCACCCCACAATGTTGCTTACCAAATATGAAAAGATTCTGCCTGCTGGATCTGGAGAAGAAGATTTTTTAAGAAATTTGCATGAAATGCACTAAGTTCAAATTCGAGCTTCTATAGTGAGCCCAAATATGAATCTAGGAAGCCGATTTGAACAAACTTGAATCAGATCCACCCCACAATGTTGCATACCAAATATCAAAAGATTCTGCCTTCTGGATCTGGAGAAGAAGATTTTTTAAGAAATTTGCCTAAATGCACTAAGTTCGAAATCGGGCTCCTATACTGAGCCCAAATATTAACCCAGGGGGCCGATTTGAACAATCTTGAATCAGATCCACCCCACAATGTTGCTTACCAAATATGAAAAGATTCTGCCTGCTGGATCTGGAGAAGAAGATTTTTTAAGAAATTTGCCTGAAATGCACTAAGTTCGAATTCGGGCTTCTATAGTAAGCCCAAATATGTATCCAGGGGGCCGATTTGAACAAACTTGAATCAGATCTACCCCGCAACATTGCATACCAAATATCAAAAGATTCTGCCTGCTGGATCTGGAGAAGAAGATTTTTGAAGAAATTTGCCTGAAATGCACTAAATTCGAATTCGAGCTCCTATAGTGAGCCCAAATATGAATCTAGGGAGCCGATTTGAACAAACTTGAATCAGATCCACCCTACAATGTTGCATACCAAATATCAAAAGATTCTGCCTGCTGGATCTGGAGAAGAAGATTTTCAAAGAAATTTGCCTGAAATGCAGTAAGTTCAAATTTGGGCTCCTATACTGAACCCAAATATAAACCCAGGGGGCCGATTTGAACAAACTTGAATCAGATCCACCCCACAATGTTGCATACCAAATATCAAAAGATTCTGCCTGCTGGATCTGGAGAAGAAGATTTTTTAAGAAATTTGCCTGAAATGCACTAAGTTCGAAATCGGGCTCCTATACTGAGCCCAAATATGAACCCAGGGGGCCGATTTGAACAAACTTGAATCAGATCCACCCTACAATGTTGCATACCAAATATCAAAAGATTCTGCCTGCTGGATCTGGAGAAGAAGATTTTTTAATGTTTTTCCCATTGCCTACAGTGTTAAAAAGTGCTGACTCAGCACTTTTTCAAAGTCCCGAAACTGTACCCTATGATAAAACCGATGGCAATTTTTTTTTACCAATCCTTTCTGTTGGTCCTAAGGAAGCTGCACACCAAATAAAAATTCTCAGTGCCGTGCAGTTTTGGAGATATGGGCGTTTTAAATTTTTTCTATTTTTAGCTCCTGCGGTTCCCACGGGGCTGCGGGAAAATTTTTTTTTGCATAAATCAAGTACTCATGACCCAATAAGCCCTCACATAAAATTTGGTTCAAATCAGCCTCTCGGTTTGGAAAATAGAAATTTTGGGCGGGGCAAAAAATTTTGCCCCTCTCATAACAACGTCAAGTATAGCCCCACAAACTTCTCTTGAACAAATCTGAGTCTACACCTCAAAAGGAAGCTGCACACCAAATATCAAGTCTCTGCTACTGCTGGTTCATGAGAAGAAGATTTACAAAGATTTTGGTGCCCCTTGGGGGTGTGGCACCACCCAGGAGGAGGGGCAACTTCATTTGAACAAATCTGAATTGGCATTAGGTAATAAACATTTAGCCAACATTTGAATAAAATTGGGCTAGTGGTTTAGGAGGAGAAGTCGATAATGTAAAGTTAACGCCGGACGGACGACGACGGACGACGGACGACGGACGACGGACAGAAAGTGATTAGTTAAGCTCCCCTTGAGCTTCGCTCAGGTGAGCTAAAAAATATTGAGCGTGCATAATCCCCTCACAACCCCTTTATCCACGTACCATATATGAAAAGTGCAGCTTGAACTATGTTGGAGGGAGCAGTGGTAACACAAAATAGAGAAAAAGGCTTAAAAAACACAACAGAAATGGTTGCCATGGCGCCATCTTGAATTTTGGAAAAAAAATATTGAACGTGCAACATCCCATTACAACCTTCTATCCATGTGCCAGATATAAAAAGTGTAGCTTGAACCATGTTGGAGTGAGGGGTGGTAACATAAAATAGAGAAAAAAGCTTAAAAAACACAACAAAAATGGCCGCTATGCCGCCATCTTGGACTTTGAAAAAAAAATATTGAACGTGCATCATCCCCTCCCATCCCTCTATCCATGTGCCAAATATGCAAAGTGTAGCTTGAACCATGTTGGTGGGAGGGGTGGTAACATGAAAATAGAGAAAAAAAGCTTAAACTAGAACTATCACTGAAGGTGATTAATACCCCCGCTTTGGGTTTTTAGAGGAATGCACTTCTGATCATGTAGGCGAAGGCCATAAGGAAATGTATACATAAAGATCATTTTTTGTTGTTGAAATTTGTATTTGCATGTGGCCTTCCACAGAACAGCACTGAATCCTTAAAGAGCCCACACATATATGGTTTACATTTGGAAAAACACATTTACAATGTGCAACATGTATTCAAAATCGGTTCATTAATGTAGGAGGAGTTGCACACACAAGAATCCCATTTGAAAACCCATAATAAATCCAAGTTAAAGGGAGATAACCTGGTTAAAATTGTCGCAGATCAAAAATTTGGGAATATGCGTTATGTTCACTTAGTTGTGATAATGTTTGAAAGGTTTCGTCAAAATTGATTGATAAATGTAGGAGGAGTTGCACGCACAAGAATTTCATGTAGAAACCCATAATAAATCTAAGTTAAAGGGAGATAACCTAGTTAAAATTGCCACAGCTCAAAAATTTTGGAATATGCGCATGTTCACTTAGTAGTGATGAGGTCTGTAAACTTTCGTCCAAATTGATTGATAAATGTAGGAGGAGTTGCGCACACAAGAATTTCATGCAGAAACCCATATTAAATCAAAGTTCAAGAGAGATAACCTGGTTAAAATTGTCGCAGATCAAAAAGTTTGGAATATGCACATGTTCACTTAGTAGAGATGATGTTTGAAAGGTTTCATCAAAATTGGTTCATTAATGTAGGAGGAGTTGCGCACACAAGAATTTGTTCGAACGGAAAGACATAATAAATCTAAGTCAAAGGGAGATAACCTGGTTAAAATTGTCGCAGATCAAAAATCTTGGAATATGCGCATGTTCACTTAGTAGTGATGATGTCTGAAAAGTTTGGTCCAAATTGATTGATAAATGTAGGAGGAGTAGCACGCACAAGAATTTCATGTAGAAACCCATAATAAATCTAAGTTGAAGGGAGATAACCTAGTTAAAATTGCCACAGCTCAAAAATTTTGGAATATGCGCATGTTCACTTAGTAGTGATGATGTCTGTAAACTTTCGTCCAAATTGATTGATAAATGTAGGAGGAGTTGCGCACACAAGAATTTCATGCAGCATATTAAATCAAAGTTCAAGAGAGATAACCTGGTTAAAATTGTCGCAGATCAAAAAGTTTGGAATATGCACATGTTCACTTAGTAGAGATGATGTTTGAAAGGTTTCATCAAAATCGGTTCATTAATGTAGGAGGAGTTGCGCACACAAGAATTTGTTCGAACGGAAGGACATAATAAATCTAAGTCAAAGGGAGATAACCTGGTTAAAATTGTCGCAGATCAAAAATCTTGGAATATGCACATGTTCACTTAGTAGTGATGATGTCTGAAAAGTTTTGTCCAAATTGATTGATAAATGTAGGAGGAGTTGCGCACACAAGAATTTCATGTAGAAACCCATATTAAATCAAAGTTCAAGAGAGATAACCTGGTTAAAATTGTCGCAGATTAAAACGTTTGGAATATGCACATGTTCACTTAGTAGAGATGATGTTTGAAAGGTTTCATCAAAATCGGTTCATTAATGTAGGAGGAGTTGCGCACACAAGAATTTGTTTGGATGGAAAGACACAATAAATCTAAGTCGAAGGGAGATAACCTGGTTAAAATTGTCGCAGATCAAAAATCTTGGAATATGCGCATGTTCACTTAGTAGTGATGATGTCTGAAAAGTTTTGTCCAAATTGATTGATAAATGTAGGAGGAGTAGCACGCACAAGAATTTCATGTAGAAACCCATAATAAATCTAAGTTGAAGGGAGATAACCTAGTTAAAATTGCCACAGCTCAAAAATTTTGGAATATGCGCATGTTCACTTAGTAGTGATGATGTCTGTAAACTTTCGTCCAAATTGATTGATAAATGTAGGAGGAGTTGCGCACACAAGAATTTCATGCAGAAACCCATATTAAATCAAAGTTCAAGAGAGATAACCTGGTTAAAATTGTCGCAGATCAAAAAGTTTGGAATATGCACATGTTCACTTAGTAGAGATGATGTTTGAAAGGTTTCATCAAAATCGGTTCATTAATGTAGGAGGAGTTGCGCACACAAGAATTTGTTCGAACGGAAGGACATAATAAATCTAAGTCAAAGGGAGATAACCTGGTTAAAATTGTCGCAGATCAAAAATCTTGGAATATGCGCATGTTCACTTAGTAGTGATGATGTCTGAAAAGTTTTGTCCAAATTGATTGATAAATGTAGGAGGAGTTGCGCACACAAGAATTTCATGTAGAAACCCATATTAAATCAAAGTTCAAGAGAGATAACCTGGTTAAAATTGTCGCAGATTAAAACGTTTGGAATATGCACATGTTCACTTAGTAGAGATGATGTTTGAAAGGTTTCATCAAAATCGGTTCATTAATGTAGGAGGAGTTGCGCACACAAGAATTTGTTTGGATGGAAAGACACAATAAATCTAAGTTGAAGGGAGATAACCTGGTTAAAATTGTCGCAGATCAAAAATCTTGGAATATGCGCATGTTCACTTAGTAGTGATGATGTCTGAAAAGTTTTGTCCAAATTGATTGATAAATGTAGGAGGAGTTGCGCACACAAGAATTTCATGTAGAAGCCCATATTAAATCAAAGTTCAAGAGAGATAACCTGGTTAAAATTGTCGCAGATTAAAAAGTTTGGAATATGCACATGTTCACTTAGTAGAGATGATGTTTGAAAGGTTTCATCAAAATCGGTTCAATAATGTAGGAGGAGTTGCACACACAAGAATTTGCGCACACAAGAATTTGTTTGGATGGAAAGACACAATAAATCTAAGTCGAAGGGAGATAACCTGGTTAAAATTGTCGCCAAAATTGTCGCAGATCAAAAATCTTGGAATATGCGCATGTTCACTTAGTAGTGATGATGTCTGAAAAGTTTTGTCCAAATTGATTGATAAATGTAGGAGGAGTTGCGCACACAAGAATTTCATGTAGAAACCCATATTAAATCAAAGTTCAAGAGAGATAACCTGGTTAAAATTGTCGCAGATTAAAAAGTTTGGAATATGCACATGTTCACTTAGTAGAGATGATGTTTGAAAGGTTTCAGCAAAATCGGTTCATTAATGTAGGAGGAGTTGCGGACACAAGAATTTGCGGACACAAGAATTTGTTTGGATGGAAAGACACAATAAATCTAAGTCGAAGGGAAATAACCTGGTTAAAATTGTCGCAGATCAAAAATCTTGGAATATGCGCATGTTCACTTAGTAGTGATGATGTCTGAAAAGTTTTGTCCAAATTGATTGATAAATGTAGGAGGAGTTGCGCACACAAGAATTTCATGTCCGGAAAGATGTACGGACGGACGTACGGACGTACAGGGCGATTCCTATATAGCCCCCACTTCTTCGAAGCGGGGGTATAAAAACACAACAAAAATGGCCACCATTCCGCCATCTTGGATTTTGAAAAAAACATTTTGAGTGCGCATCATCCCCTCAGAACCATTTATCCATGCACCAAATATGAAAGGTGTAGCTTAAAGCATGTTGGAGGGAGAGGTGGTAACATAAATGAAAGTTTCAATGACACTGTAGCTCAACTTGACAAACTTGAACTTGTTAAGTTATAAATGAAATGGCAAAATTGAAGATCATTGGTACCAATGTTATTTGATGAAATTTCAACATAACTGCATTGGGTGTGCACAACGTCAGAGTAATCCATGCATTTTCAAATGTAAACTGTAAGACTGGCTAAAGGAAGAAAGTTGATACACGAATGCAGTATGTTCAGAGGTTATTATTGTAAATGGCAACTTTTTTCACATAAATGAATGCTAATCAATAGCTCTTATCTAAAGGTCTTGACTCATGAGCACACCAAGTTAAAAAAAAAAAACAATCCTATGATAAATGTGGCCTGTAGGCCATGTCAAAGAATGTTGATGCACAAATGCAATAAATTCAAAGATTGTTGCTAACAGTAACAGTTTTTTATGGAAATGAAAAGAAAATCAATAGCTCCTATCTTTGTCACCCTGCATAAGCTTACAAAGTTTCAAAACAACCTGATAATGAATGTGCCCTCCAAAGGAAGATGTTAATGCACAAATGCACAAAGTAGAAGGTCATTGCCTGTGGCAATGGTTTTGGGGTTTTTTTTATGGAAATTCATAAATATACCCTGCAGAGAGTGCAAAAGGGATAAGTTGATGCACAAAGTAAGTTCAAAGGCTGGTGATAATGACAATAATTTTTTATGGAAATGACAAAAGAGCAATAGCTCACATATTGAGGTCACCCCGAACACACATACCAAGTTTCAAAGTGATCCGATCATAAATGTGCCCTAAAGGGTGTGTTAAAGGGAAATATTGAGGTCTGACAATAAACTAAGTTCAAAGGTCAGCGGCAACATTTTTTGACAGAAATGGAAGAAAATCGACAGCTCCCATATAGATGTCACCCCAAACAAGCATACTAAGTTTGCAAGCGATCCAATCATAAATGTTCCCTGCAGGGTGGGTCAAAGGGAAATATTGATGCTTAATTGCACCAAGTTTTTACTAAGTTCAACGAAGGTCATTGCCAGTGGCAACATTTTTTGACGAAAATCGATAGCTCCCATCTAGAGGTCACCCCAAACAAGCATGCCAGGTTTCAAAACAATCCAATCAGAAATGTGCCCTGTAGGGTGTGCCAAAGGAAAATATTGAGGTCTGACTAAACTAAGTTCTAAGAACATTGGCCGCAGCAACATTTTTTGACAGAAATGGAAAAAAATCAATAGCTCCCATCTAAAGGTCACACCAAACAAGCACACCAGGTTTCAAAGCAATCCAATCATAAATGTGCCCTGTAGGGTGTGCCAAAGAAAAATATTGTGGTCTGACTAAACTAAGTTCTAAGAACGTTGGCCGTGGCAACATTTTTTGACGGAAATTAAAGAAAATCGATAGCTCCCATCTAGGGGTCACCCTAAACAAGCATACCAGGTTTCAAAGCAATCCAATCATAAATGTACCCTGTAGGGTGTGCCAAATGGAAATATTGTGGTCTGACTAAACTAAGTTCTAAGAACATTGGCCGCGGCAACATTTTTTGACGGAAATTGAAGAAAATCGATAGCTCCCATCTAGAAGTCACCCTAAACAAGCATGCCAGGTTTCAAAGGAATCCGATCATAAATGTGCCCTGTAGGGTGCGCCAAAGGGAAATATTGAGGTCTTCTGACTAAACTAAGATCTAAGAACGTTGGCCGCGACAACATTTTTTGGTGGAAATTGAAGAAAATCGATAGCTCTCATCTAGAGGTAACCCCAAACAAGCAGTCACCCCAAACAAGCATACCAACTTTCAAAGCGATCCAATCATAAATGTGCCCTGTAGGGTGTGCCAAAGGGAAATATTGAGGTTTGACTAAACTAAGTTCTAAGAACGTTGGCCGCGGCAACATTTTTTGACGGAAATTGAAGAAAATCGATAGCTCTCATCTAGAGGTCACCCCAAACAAGCATACCAAGTTTCAAAGCAATCCAATCATAAATGTGCCCTGTAGGGTGTGCCAAAGGGAAATAATGAGGTTTGACTAAACTAAGTTCTAAGAACGTTGGCCACGGCAACATTTTTTGACGGAAATTGAAGAAAATCGATGGCATTTTTTGACGGAAATTGAAGAAAATCGATAGCTCCCATCTAGAGGTCACCCCAAACAAGCATACCAAGTTTCAAAGCGATCTGATCATAAATGCGACCTGTGAGGTGTGCCAAAGGAAATTGTGGACGTACGTACTAATGTACTAACATACTAACGTACGTACGCCGACGGACGAGAAGTGATGCCAATAGCTCAGCTTGACTTTGTCAAGTTGAGCTAAAAACAGAGACAGACAGAGACGGACGGGCGGGCAGACAGACAGACGAAGTTTGGAAAAAAAATATTGAATGTGCAACATCCCATTACAACCCTCTATCCATGTGCCAGATATAAAAAGTGTAGCTTGAACCATGTTGGAGTGAGGGGTGGTAACATAAAATAGAGAAAAAAGCTTAAAAAACACAACAAAAATGGCCGCCATGCCGCCATCTTGGATTTTAAAAAAAAAATATTGAATGTGCATCATCCCCTCCCAACCCTCTATCCATGTGCCAAATATGCAAAGTGTAGCTTGAACCATGTTGGTGGGAGGGGTGGTAACATGAAAATAGAGAAAAAAAAAGCTTAAAAAACACAACAAAAATGGCCGCCATTCCGCCATCTTGGATTTTGAAAAAAAAAATTTTGAGCGTGCATCATCCCCTCAGAACCATTTATCCATGTACCAAATATGAAAGGTGTAGCTTAAAGCATGTTGGAGGGAGAGGTGGTAACATAAATGAAAGTGTCAATGACACTGTAGCTCAACTTGACAAACTTGAACTTGGTAAGTAAAAATGAAATGGCAAAATTGAAGATCATTGGTACCAATGTCATTTTTTTTGCCAGTGGCAACATTTTTCGACAGAAACCGAAGAAAATCGATAGCTCCCAGCTAGAGGCCTCCCCAAACAAGCATGCCAGGTTTCAAAGCAATCCAATCATAAATGTGCCCTGTAGGGTGTACAAAAGGGAAATATTGTGGTCTGACTAGACTAAATTCTGAGAACGTTGGCCGTGGCAACATTTTTTGACAGAAATGGAAGAAAATTGAAAGCTCCCATCTAGAGGTCACCGTAAATAAGCATACCAGGTTTCAAAGCAATCAATTCATAAATGTGCCCTGTAGGGAGTGCCAAAGGGAAATATTGTGGTCTGACTAAACTGAGTTCTAAAAACGTTGGCCGCGGCAACATTTTTTGACGGAAATTAAAGAAAATCGATAGCTCCCATCTAGAGGTCACCCCAAACAAGCATACCAGGTTTCAAAGCAATCCGATCATAAATGTACCCTGTAGGGTGTGCCAAAGGGAAATATTGAGTCTTCTGACTAAACTAAGTTCTAAGAACATTGGCCGTGGCAACATTTTTTGACAGAAATTGAAGAAAATCGTTAGCTCCCATCTAGAGGTCTTCCCAAACAAGCATACCAGGTTTCAAAGCAATCTGATCATAAATGGGCCCTGTAGGGTGTGCCAAAGGGAAATATCGAGGTCTGACTAAACTAAGTTCTACAAACGTTGGCCATGGCAACATTTTTTGCCAGAAATTGAAGAAAATCGATAGCTCCCATCTAGAGGTCACCCTAAATAAGCATACCAGGTTTCAAAGCAATCCAATCATAAATGTGCCCTGTAGGGTGTGCCAAAGGGAAATATTGTGGTTTGACTAAACTGAGTTCTAAGAACGTTGGCCGCGGCAACATTTTTTGACGGAAATTGGAAAAAAATCGATAGCTCCCATCTAGAGGTCACCCCAAATAAGCATGCCAGGTTTCAAAGCAATCCGATCATAAATGTACCCTGTAGGGTGTGCCAAAGGGAAATATTGAGTCTTCTGACTAAACTAAGTTCTAAGAACGTTGGCCGCGGCAACATTTTTTGACAGAAATTGAAGAAAATCGACAGCTACCATCTAGAGGACTCCCCAAACAAGCATACCAGGTTTCAAAGCAATCTGATCATAAATGTGCCCTGTAGGGTGCGCCAAAGGGAAATATTGAGGTCTGACTAAACTAAGTTCTACGAACGTTGGCCGTGGCAACATTTTTTGCCGGAAATTGAAGAAAATCGATAGCTCCCATCTGGAGGTCACCCTAAATAAGCACACCAGGTTTCAAAGCAATCAAATCACAAATGTGCCCTGTAGGGTGTGCCAAAGGGAAATATTGTGGTTTGACTAAACTAAGTTCTAAGAACGTTGGCCGCGGCAACATTTTTTGACGGAAATTGAAGAAAATCGATAGCTCCCATCTAGACGTCACCCCAAACAAGCATACCAAGTTTCAAAGTAATCTGATCCTAAATGCGACCTGTGAGGTGTGCCAAAGGAAATTGTGGACGTACGTACTAATGTACGTACGTCGACGGACGAGAAGTGATGGCAATAGCTCAGCTTGACTTTGTCAAGTTGAGCTAAAAACAGACAGACAGACAGACAGACAGACAGACAGACAGACGGATGGACGGACGGATGGACAGACAGACAGACAGACAGACGGACGGACCGAGTGCAATCCTATAGTCCCCTTACGGTTCCCGTAGGGGACTAATAATATGAGGTATACACTGTACTAAAGGGCAGAGGGGTGAGTTAATATGACCTTACAGTTAATGTAAGTGGCCCTCACAGCTAACGTATGTCAACGAAAGTTACCAAGTTGCAGTAAAATTATTCTAATACGAGTCATCCTATCAAGTAACATTGAAATCCCTTCATAAATATGGCCTGTAGACTGTGCTAAAGGTTTTCGGGCTTCAGGCCTGTGTAGCCATGATGGTTGACTGATTACTAGTAAAAGAGGACGTTCTCATCTCGATATTACACCGAGTCATTCTACTAAGTTACAATAAAATTCCTTCACAAATACGACCTGTAGTTTGAGTTTTAGGCTCGGGAAGCCATCATAGTTGAATGATCGCGACTAAAGGGGGATGTTGTCATCTGGGCATCATCTGGAGTGATCCTACAAGCTACAATGAAATCCCTTCATAAACATGACCTGCAGACTGTGCTCAAGGTTTTCGGGCTTCGGGCCCCTGAAGCCGTCACAGTTGACCAATCACAATCAAAAGGGGATGTCATCATCTAGGCATTATATGGAGTCAACCTAACCACAATGAAATCCTTACAAAAATACGACCTATAGCTATGTCAAAGGTTTTGGGCTTGGGCAGCTATCAAGGCTGAATGATTGCGACTAAAAGGGGACGTTCTCATCCAGGCATTATCTGGAGTCATCCTACCAAGTTACAATGAAATCCCTTCATGAATATGAGCTGTAGACTGTGCTAAAGGTTTCTAGGCTTCAGGCTCCTGTAGCCGTCACAACTGCCCAATCACATCCAAAATGGGATGTTCTCATCAAGACATTATATGAAGTCAATCTACAAAGTTACAATGAAATCCATCGATAAATATGACCTGTAGAGTGCGCTAAAGGTTTTCGGGTTTTGGGCTCCAGCAGTCGTCACGGCTGACAGATCGTGACCAAATGGGGAAGTTCTCATCTAGACATCATCCGGAGTCATCCTACCAAGTTACAATGAAATCCCTCCATATTAAATATGACCTGCAGACTGTGCTAAATGTTTTTGGGTTTCGAGCTTGGGCAGCCATCATGGTTGACAGATCATGACTAAAAGGGGACGTTCTCATCTAGGCATTATACAGAGGCATTCTACCAAGTTACAATGAAATCCCTTCATAAATACGACCTGTAGACTGTGCAAATGGTTTTCAGGTTTTGGGCTCGGGCAGCCATACCGGTTGACTGATCGTGACCAAAAGGGGACGTTCTCATCTAGACATGACCCCTAACCTGCATATGAAATTTAGTGATGATCAGACAAGAACTACAGGGTATAGCCTGTGCTAAAGGAAAATGTGAACAGACTCACAGACTAACAGACTTCTGCATGCGTGATGGCAATAGCTTATCTTGACTGTCAAGTTGAGCTAAAAATGCCAAGGTTAACCGAAAATCAGAGGTTGCATGCCATTGGTGTGCATGAGGCTGGGATACCTCCAGACGAGCTCGCTGCTGAGGTCAGAGTCACTGTGGCTACTATTTACCATCTCATTGGAAGGTATAGAACCACTGGATCTACTGCTGACCTACCACGTTCAAGTCGATCAAGAGTTACGATCCCCTGCACGAGACTGACATATCAGGACGTCTCACTTGTGGGATCGCTTCCGTCCGGCGACGAGGATAGCAGCAATTACTCCTCCTAGAACTAACAATAGAATTAGTGCACAAACTGTCAGCAACAGACTCACTGCACACATCATCCGAAGAAGGCGTCCATACCACGGACCAATCCTTACCCAACGTCATCGTACCGTCAGAATGGAATGGGTATGTCAGCGTGTTCGCTGGACTCGGCAGCGTTGGAGCACAGTTCTTTCTAGTGATGAATCACGATTTTGTCTACGGCGTGCTAATGGTAGGTGTGTATCGCCAATGAGGATAACGGTTTTCTGATGTGTGCATGTGGGAATGCGACCATTTTGGCAGGGTCATGTAATGGTTTGGGCAGGAATTTCCTTGCACCGTCGAATGCAGATGATCATCGATGGTAATCTGAACAGACAGCAATATAGGGACAAAATTCTTAACACTGTTGTTCAACGCTAACGTCAGATTGCAGTTATTCCAGCAAGACAATGCCCAAAGTAACTTGCCGGGTATCTGTCATGACTTTCTTGAGGAGCAGAGCATTGAACTTGTTCCCTGGGCCCCACTTTCGCCAGATTTGTCGCCAATCGAGCATCTTTGGGATCAACTGGACCGTCGGGTACGACGTCATGACCTTCAGACGTTAGTAGATTTACATAATGTTCTAAGGCAATAGAGGAACGCAATACCACAGGGTGACATCCAGAGACTTATCAGGTCCATGCGTCGTCGATGTCTTGCCATCCAAGAGGCAAACGGTGGACATAAACACTATTGACTGCATGTGTGAACTTTTCATTTCACCCCATTGTCTGAATTGCGATGTCCTGACGTGACGCTGGCAACAGTAAGAACATGATATCATGCCAATTCATACATCTAGTCTCTAAATATGAATTTACAATAATTTGTTTGGGATTATTTGTTTGGGATTAAAGTAGATAATATTGAAAAAATTGCTCCTCAAAGTTTATTATACTTTCTTTTTTGACTTGGTATGTATTGCATTAAGTGAGTAACGTGGTCATTTGGGTAATTTGATATTTGTTTTATTTCAGTCAGATCGTGCTGGAATTTTAAAACCGAATTTGCAGTTAAGTTTATTGGAGGGCAGTTGCAATTTTTGGTAGTATCACACTACTGAACCCGACCCGTGGTTGCAGTTAACACTACAACTCTAAAACACAACACAAATCATTTTTCTTGTGATTTTGATAACTTTTATTGAAGAAGTTGTGATATACAACTCACTTTTGTTGGTTACTCATTCCAATGTTTTCACCAATATCTCTCCTAACTTCGGCTGTAGAGTTTCATTTTTTACAGAACTATTTGTTTCCATTGTATTTCTTTATGTTTATAATCTGTTCTTTTAAACACAAACGTAAGTCTGAGTATCAGATAGTTTTTATGTCCTTTGTTTTGTTACCTAACAGTAAATATAAGGGTTGCACTGTAATGACTCCAGAAAAAACACTTTTCTTGTGGCAGCTTCTAGAAATCACAAGGCGACTTTTGATTTCACCCAAACATAGCAAGTAGGTGACGTGATAGAAATTAGATGAAGTGAGTGGTGCCAAGGCGAAGATATTACTCTCTTGCCTGGTCGCTGTATCAGCAATCTATTGTGCAACCAAATTTGATTTTCAACACCCACACTATGGCAAAATGTACATACAGACCAAGATGGAGTCCTGTACTAGATACCCTGAATATTGCTTCGGAGGTATAATAACTTACCTTTCTACCGGCTGATGTATCTCTTCTAACGGTAGATGCTTTACCTATATGTTGATGGTTACCACCACCATGAGGATGTTCAACAGGCTAAAAAAAAAAAAAAAAATTTCATGGCAGTACAAAACACCAACATAACTGAAAATCAATTCTTAATAACATCAGCATAGAGACAATCCCAAAACTTTTCCAATCCTTACAACAAAATAAAGCTTGAACATGTGGATACACTAAAGGCTTTGACATTTTAATAATAAAAATTTGCAGCACAACCAAATTTTATCGCACACAAGGAATTTATGTAATCATGCTTTCTGTTTATTTATTTATTTCTTGGTATTTGAGATGATCACATATTTCTGCACAATGGTTACCACAACATGGATATAAAGTCAAGTTTCGTCAATTGTTTGGACCCATCTTGCCCATTTTTGAGCACTTCCACCCAAGCATTGGTGACTGGGTCCTATTTTACCAGTAAAACTCATTCAACAAGCACTGCTTCACTTCCAGGGGTTCCAATGCAGGAATCAGGCTTTCAAATTTCTCTTTGTTAAAATATGTCTTCTCTAAAGGAACAAATTTCATGACAAATAATGTATTTTTAAGGAAAGTTGCAAGGTTATTTGACTAAAATTAGAAATAAATTTCACACATGAAAATGGAAACTACTTAACTGCATGAAGATTAAATATTGAATGTGAAATCATTACCAGTAGTGACTTTCCATAGTCATCAACACAATTAGTTCATAAATACAGCCTCTAGCCTGAGCCGTATTGACATGTGCACTTACTGTGTATAAGTAGCACTGAATAAATCCAAGTTCACCTAATTTGCATAATTTCTACAGAGCGCACGTATCGCTGAAGCAATACAATGTCCCCTACCGGACTAATGAGCATTAATAATTATACAAATGTTATAACCTAGAAGTGATCAGCATGAATTCCGTTGAAGCATTTCCAAAAAACTGATATTTTGGCGTTGTTCCATATTTCCAAGGGCCATAACTCACACAAGAATAATACAATCAGCATGAAACTCAAACTTGATCTGTAAGTCATCGTTCTACAGTAGGTTACCAAAAATGAAATCATTCGGTTGAAGCATTTCCCAAAAAAATTCCGGAAAACTTAAGTGTGACTGACAGATGGATGGACAGAGTGCAGACCTATAGTCCCCTCTGGCGATGCCGGTAGGGGACTAATTAGATAAATACTTCACACTGTCACAAGTCATTCACGACAGTATAAAGCATTTGTCGAATTGAATGCTTTTTTTTTTAAAAGACTTGCAACCTGCTAAAACCAGTGGATTAACAGTAATCAGTCAATGAATGTGTTACTGTTTAAGTCCAAAAACAGGCAGAGATGCCGACATCATTCAGCCTGCTCATTAATTGAATCAGAGACACAGATATAACTTAGGTGACTTCCCTTTTCTCCCACTGAGGATTTTGTCAGAACTTTTGAGCTCTGTCAGATTTTATTATGTGATCAATTGTCCCGTCACTCTTGAAATAACTGCCAGTTCATTTTGCAAAAATCAATCTTTTTATTTATGATCAGACAGCAAAGAAACACCCCCTTTGGCACCAAAATAGTTTTTTATTTTGAAGGTTAATTTATTTGAACTGATGCTGTCTCCAAACTTTTTAACACTAAAACGATTTCCTAAGATTTATGCATGGCAGGTTGTATATTATATGCAGCAGGATTCAGGAAAAGTGATATTTTGTATTTGTAAGAGCACCCCTCCCCTTCCAATCCCCCGCACCACTATCGCGTCCTTCTGTTATGTTAACTCAATTTGATATCCAGACACAGCGCAAATGGCTCACTTTCAAGCACTCAGTTCGTTTCCCCATTTGGATCCCCTCAGCCAATTCCGGTTCTCTTTGCAATGGTAGTCTGTGTTGGAACAAGTGTTCTGTTCCTATGTATGTGATGTCACATTCGTATTTGCATGCTGCATTCATAGCCATTCCTCAGTAGTAATTAACTGTATGATACTGAAAGCATACAACATGTCCTGAGGAGTAGCGACCGAGTCCGATTTGCGGGAGCAATTGCTCCCGTAACCTGTTTGGTGGGAGCAATAAATGCTCCCGTAAGGAATTCTTCGTGATAAGGACTGTTAGAGAGAAATATCAAGGGAGGTAACTGAATTGAAAAAAAATGAACTTGATAAACTGAAAACGTGTTTTGTGACAGTCATGCGACTTACCTGTTGAGTAGCGATCATCTTTCATTTAAAAAAAAGTGTTTTTTAAGTTTTTTTCTCCAATTTTAATTTCTTATAGTATAGTGATGCTTGCATCATGAAGTACTACAAACTACCGTTTGAACACATTTTATTTATACATGTACTCAATGCAATGTTGTATTGCACCATGATTGAAGGCCACTAACTATGATCAGCCAGGAAATGGTGGCAATCTTGCAGATAGTAGTAAATCCAACAATATCTGGGCTCAGCAAATCCTTAAATATTCTATGTACTACACACGTTTTTAATGGGGAAACTTGATTGAAACGGACAGATATCAAAGAGATTTTTAATAGTCAGTGTTAAATATAGAATAACCAGAAACTGCCTTTTATCATAATCGGACGATGCCCCATAACCGGACGGTTCCGATTCTTGGTTCATCACTACCATTTTCTCATAATATTAACACAAATAAATGAATGGAACTGTAAGGATCTGCCAAGCATTTCTAACTTTTTAAAATACACACTTACATTCATAGCCACACCACGAACTTTAGGCCAGCAGTTTCTCTTGGCTTTGTATTTGTGATAGGCACGACCTGCTTTCAAAATAGGTTTGTCTATTCTTCCACCACCAGCAACTATACCTGAATAAAGAAAATTTATAAATTGACCTTTCTGCACAGAACTAAATCAGTCAAGAAACAAGAGGCCCCAAGGGGCCTTAATCGCTCACCTGCCAAAGTGGATCAAAGAAGTATTTGGGGTCACATTCAGCTAGACATGGTTCATCAACACTACAAAGGAATGAAGTCATTAAGGACAAATTTTATGGAAATCTCTAAGGAATGGATTTGAACAAACCTGAACCCAAAATTCTCCCCCTGCCACCACCCACCCCCAACCCTGCCCATAGAAGGCCCAAAAAATAAGCCAGGGAGTCAAATTGAAACAAGACAAACCAATACCGGGTCTGGACCTGCGTCGCTGCATGCAATTGAATCGGCAAACAGGAAGTGGCTGCATGGCAGATCTGAAAATTGCATACACAATACAACTGATCATTATCAGGCTCCAGATGAAATATAAAATCAATCCCTTGCATAGAAGCCGAGAAAAGTTTGACGAAAAATTTCAATGTTCAGTGGGTACAGTAAAATTTCAAAGTATCGGCAAACAGGAAGTGGCTGCATGGCAGATCTGAAAATTGCTTACACAATACAACTCATCATTATGAAGCAGCAGACCAAATATAAAATCAATCCCTTGCATAGAAGCCGAGAAAACCTTGACGGAAAATTTCAATGTTCAGTGGGTACAGTAAAATTTCAAAGTATCGGCAAACAGTAAGTGGCTGCATGGCAGATCTGAAAATTGCTTACACGATACAACTCATCATTATGAAGTAGCAGACCAAATATAAAATCATTCCCTTTCATAGACGCCAAGAAAACTTTGACGGAAAAAGTGTTTCGGACGGACTGACAGACGGACGGACTGACGGATGGACGGAGTCGAGCGGTTACTAGACCTGCTCTGCCTCTGGCGCCGCAGGTAAAAACTTGAATCTGATCCCCCTTGAGATGTTATATACCAAATTTGAAAGAAATCTGACTGGTGGATTTGAAGAAGAAGGTTTTTAAAGAAATGTCCTCACATTGCATTAAGTTAAACTTTGGGCTCAAATAGGGAGCCAAAATATTAACCCAGGGACCCGATTTGAACAAATTTGAATCTGACCTACCTAGAGATGTTGTATACCAAATCTGAAAGGATTCTGATTGGTGAATCTGAAGAAGATTTTAAAAGAAATTTCCTCATATTGCACTTAGTTAAATTTGGGCTCTCATAGGAAGCCCAAATATCAACCCAGGGACCAGATTTGGACAAACTTGAATCTGACCCTCCTAGAGATGTTGTACACAAAATATGAAAACATTCTGACTACAGTGTCTAAAGAAGATTTAAAAAAAAAAATTCCTTATATTGCACTAAGTTGATATTTGGGCATCCATAGGAAGCCCAAATATTTACCCAGGTAACCAATTTGAAGAAACCTGAAACTGACCCACCTCAAGATGTTGTATACCAAATATGAAAGGATTCTGACTGGTGAATCTGAAGATGATTTTGAAAGAAATTTCCTCAAATTGCACGAAGTTAAAATTCAGGATCCCATAGGGAGTCCAAATATAAACCCAGAGACTCGATATGAACGAACTTGAATCTGACCCCCCTATAGATGGTGTATACCACACATTTCTGAAAGGATTCTGACTGGTGGATCTGAAGAAGATGAATTTTAAAGAAATTTCCTCAAATTGCACGAAGTTAAACGTTGGGCTCCAATAGAGCGCCCAGATACTAACTCAGGGAATCAATTTGTACAAACTTGAATCTGATCCCCTCTCCCCCCCCCCCCCCCCCCCCCCCCATCCCCCTCGAGATGTTGTATACCAAATATGAAAGCATTCTGAAAGGTGGATCTGAAGAGGAAGATTTTTAAAGAAATTTCCTCAAATTTCACCAAGTTAAAATTCAGACTCCCATAGGGAGCCCAAATATAAACCCAGAGACTCAAATTGAACAAACTTGGATCTGACCCCCCCTCCCCCCCTATATATGTTATACCAAACATGAAAGGATTCTCACTGGTGGATCTGAAGAAGATTTTTAAAGAAATTTCCTAAAATTCCACAAAGTTAAACTTTGGGCTTCAATAGAGATTCCAAATACTAACTCAGGGACCCGATTTGTACAAACATGAATCTGAACCCCCTATAGATGTTGTATACCAAATATGAAAGGATTCTGACTAGTAGATCTGAAGAAGAAGCTTTTTAAACAAATTTCCTCAAATTGCACAAAGTTAAGCTTTGGGCTCCAATATACAGCCCAAATACTAACCCAGGGACTTGATTTGAACAAACTTGAATCTGCCCCCCCTAGAGATGTTATATACCAAATATCAAAAGATTCTAAATGATGGTTCTGAAAAGAATATTTTTTAAATTTTTACAAAAAATTTATGGGTGCTATCAGAGTAATGCCCCTTGTGGAGCCCCCTCTGAGCGCAGCAAGTTTATTTGAACAAACTTGAATTGGCATATGATAAGGAACATGCACACCATATTTTGTTCAATTTGGTCCAGTAGTTTGGAAGAAGTCGATAATGTAATGTTCAGGATGGATGCCGGACTATAACGGACGGCAAGTGACAAGTTAAGCTCCCTTCGGTGAGCTAAAAACAAAACAACAAAGGCTATGCAAAGTATGGTCCAGTGCCCCAGTCCTGTAGAAATGTTCAAAGTAGCCTTTAAAGGCAGAAAATAGACAGAAAAATTTGAAAGAGTGAAAACAGAAAAAGTTCTAAGCCGAAAGAGTGAAAAGGGCCATAGCTCTGGTTCCTTGTGCCTATCCATTCCCCCATGCAGATCTATCAGCATACCGAAGGAGATCCAAATCTGACCGAGGATTTGAACTTACAATGCAAACCGTTTGTACAGACAGACAGACAGACAGACAGAATCAATAGATATCCTCCTCTGGGGGGTCAGGGGCATAATAAGGCCCCACAAAGTAGAACTTCTGTTTCTCAAGCCAGTTTTTGCAAAATTGCATGCGAGCGGGCGTGCAGGCATTTTTTTAAGTTTATTATTTTTTTAATTTTGTATTTATTTCTTTGCCATTAAAAGGTCACGTTCTTTGTTCATTTTATGTTTTAGGCCTCAAAAGAATAGCATGGGTGGTGGTGTATTTCGTCCCTTGAGTAAAAGAAGGCTTCATTGTTGCACTCAAGGGGCAAATTTATGAATTTAATTAACTTGTGTAAAAATATCAGACACAAACCATTTAATTTTTATTTTTTTGAAGTTTGTATTGGTTATAAAAAGAGAGCTTGTGGAAGCCAAAAGGACAATGTGGGAGGGCCTGAGAAACAGATTTTTAACTTTTTTTAGGCCCAACTTTGGGTAATTAACACCCCTGCATGTACTTGCTGCACGAGGGAGGATGTATATAGATTCTTGCATATTAGCTTAACTGGTAAGTACCCTTAATACCCTTTACTCAACCTGAAAGGCAGAGTACACATGCAAAAAAAAACAAACTGTATAACTAAAAAAATTTATTTTTGGCTTTAAAAACATAGTTTATGTCCCCCCTCATTAGAATAAGCTCAACAAGATCATTCCAATGAGCGGTCATGAATTTGATGTTTTTGAGGACAATATTGAAACGAGCAACACACGAGCGGTGTCATAAAATGGAAGGTAAGTCTCTCAGGGATATAACCAAAATCAAAAGGAAGCTTCCTCTGGACACCAATAATGCATGACCAAAAATGAAACTGATTCTAGTCAGTAATCATTACTTATTGGGCGGAAATGAAAATCAAGATGGCAATCATAATGAATTGGCCACTGGCAGCCATCTTGGTTCAACTGAGTGAAATTGAAAGGGAGCTTCCTCTAGGCACCAACAATGCATAATTAAAAAATAATGAAAGTGTCAATGACACTGTAGCTTAACTTGTGTGTTGTGTTTGAAGAAAAGGATAATGTTCAATGTTTATGAAAGGATTATGAAATAAGACAAGAATTGTGATAATTGGGAATATGTTCATTTCTGTTCCCTGTATGCTATGTTTTTGATAAAAATAATATGAGGAGTACACTGTACTAAAGAGCTGAGGGGTGGGTTAATGTGACCTTACAGTTAATGTATGTGGCCCTCACAGTTAACGTATATCAACGAAAGTTACTAAGTTACAGTGAAATTATTCCAAAACGAGTCATCCTATCAAGTTACATTGAAATCCCTTCAAAAATATGGCCTGTAGACTGTGCTAAAGGTTTTTGGGCTTCGGGCCCCTGTAGCCGTCAGTTTCCCCAATTGTGTCCAAAGGGGACTTTCTCATCCAGACATTATATGAAGTCAACCTACCAAGTTACAATGAAATCCCTTCATAAATATGACCTGAAGACTGTGCTAAAGGTTTTTGGGCTTTGGGCTCAGGCAGCCATCATGGTTGAATGAACGCAACCAAAATGGGTCATTCTCATCTGGACATCATCTGGAGTGAGCCTACGAAGTTACAATGAAATCCCTTCATAAATATGACCTGTAGACTGTGCTCAAGATTTTCGGGCTTTGGGCACCTGTAGCCATCACAGTGGACCAACCACAACCAAAAGGGGATGTCCTCATCTAGGCATTATATGGAGTCAGCCTAACAAGTTACAATGAAATCCTTCCATAAATAAGACCTATAGACTATGCTAAAGGTTTTTGGGCTCGGGCAGCCATCAAGGCCGAACGATCGCGACCAAAAGCGGACGTTCTCATCTAGACATTATTTAGAGTCATCCTACCAAGCTACAATGAAATCCCTTCATAATTATGACCTGTAGACTGTTCTAAACGTTTTCGGGCCCTTGTAGCTATCACAGTTGCCCAAGCGTGTTCAAAAGGGGAAGTTCTCATCTAGACATTATATGAAGTCAAACCTACCAAGTTACAATGAAATCCCTTCATAAATATGACCTGTAGACTGTGCTCAAGGTATTCAGGCTTCAGGCTCGGGCAGCCATAATGGTTGAATGATCGCAACCAAAAGGGGACATACTCATCTGGGCATCATCTGGAGTGATCCTACGAAGTTACAATGAAATCCTTTCATAAATGTGACCTGTAGACTGTGAATTCAGCATCTATGCGAGTTAAAACTTCAGAGTTCAACATGATCCTACACACTTGATTTAAACCAACTTGAATGTGAACCGCACCCTCCCCCCCCACCCAACTTTGCAGGTAACATAGCCAGTTCGTGAAAATTCCAATTAAATTTACAGAATTACATTGGCTGACAAGAGGTGTGCATCAGAGATGCATGCTTCAAGTGGCGGCTACTATTACCTTATAGGCAAACAAGGAAATCCATGTTTATTTTTATTGTGATCTATTACACACAAAAGAAATTTCCAGAGGCAACTTGAGTTATGTTCATGCAATGTTACAAAGTACTGAAAGCCGACACAGATCGCCATCACTTGGGCCAAGTCAGGAAACACTCAATCAGAACAAACATTCTATTTAAAAAAGAGTAACAGGTGAAACAGTATATTATCGCATAATGTCATGTGACTGGAATTCTCCCAGCTTGCAAAATACAAGAGGCCCCACAGGGCCAGAAGCGCTCACCTTGATCAGAACCCGATATGAACAGAGTCCAAGCATAAATCTACATTAAGCAATCGATCTCCAAAGGATCTATTGTCAATCTTTGAGCCCCTCAGAAGTGACTAAAATAGTCCATGCACCATGCCTTTTCTTCAGTTGATCTTAATGTAAAAAGTGGAGCCCATATGTGGATTGATCTTAGTTACACACCTCTAACTGGTACTTAACTGGTAGAGTGCTGGAAGCCCACATTTGGGCTTTACTCTGAAGTGCAGGTGCTGCAACTTAATGGCTTCATATTCTATGGATGTACAACTTATAATTTTTGAATTGAAATTATTTAGTCTGTAAGGATTTGCCTTGTTACAATTTATGGGAGAGTGCCTCTAGGCACTCTCCCATAAATTGTAACAAGACAAAGAGACGTGGACAAATTTGGATGACCAAAAATAATTTAGTCCTCTACCAGTTAATAAAAAATTTCTAATTCTTTAGCCACATGGCCAATTCCGGCCCCCTAAATCGTAACCCAGGCACTCAATTTGAACAAACTTGAATCTCACCCCACTTAAGATGTTGCATTCTGACTGGTGAATCTGAACAAGAAAATTTTTAAAGAAATTACCTCATATTGCGCTGTTAAAATTTGGGCTACCATTGCAAGCCCAAATATTAACCTAGGGACCCGATTTGAAAAACTTGAATCTGATGTTATATACCAAATATGAAAGTATTCCAACAGGTAGATCTGAAGAAGATTTCTAAAGAAATTTCCTCATATTGCATCAAGTTAAAATTCTGGCTCCCCCAGGGAGCACAAATATTAACCCAGGCACACGATTTGAACAAAGTTGAATCTGCTCGCCACCTCCTCCCCCCCCCCACCCCCCACCCCAACAGATGTTGTATGTTGTATAACAAAAATGAAAGCATTCAGACTGGAGGATATGAAGAAGATTTTAAAAAATTATCCACCATATTGCACGAAGTTAAAATTTGGGCTTCCATAGGAAGCTCATATATTAACCTAAGGACTTGGTTTGAACAATCCTGAATCTGACCCTCATAACAATGATGTGTATTTAACATTAAAAGATTCTGACTGGCGGTACTGAAAAAGATAGGGAGAGCCATGGCTCAGTAGGTAGAGATGCAGGCTTCAAGCCGAGAGGTCCTCGGTTCGAATCCCACCTGCGGCAACCGCGTTGTGTCCTTGGGCAAGACACTTCATCTCCATTGCCCGTATGGGGGCATGATGACGGCGTGTACTAAGGCGTACTGCACGCTGATGGTACGCATGTCTTCAACCAATCTGACCCTGCCTGTGCTGCAGTGCGGAGTTACGATGTTGGGGAGCTGGCAGCTGCTCGTCGTTGCTCAGTGGTTCTCTCCG
Organism: Pictodentalium vernedei; assembly: GCA_031216915.1. Taxonomy (NCBI): domain Eukaryota; kingdom Metazoa; phylum Mollusca; class Scaphopoda; order Dentaliida; family Dentaliidae; genus Pictodentalium; species Pictodentalium vernedei. The sequence continues at coordinate 327,050,858 of CM062290.1, read as the reverse complement.
GGTACTCTGGCTTCCTCCACCCGTAAAACTGTCACGGTCATGATTAGCCATTGTGCATAAATATGTGACCTTAAACATCAATAAATAAATAAATAAATAAAAAGATTTTCAAAAGATTATTCCCCAAATTTCCTTAAGTTAAAAATCTGGGCCCTGCATTGAGCCCGAATATGAATCAAGGGTCTTCATTTTAACAAACTTGTATCAGCTCCCCCCTCCCCTGAGGGTGATGTATACCAAATATCAAAAGATTCTAACCACTGATTCTGGAGAAAATGTTTTAAAAAATTTTTTTTGCAAATATATTGGCTCAGCATTTTTTCAATGCCCACTACAGAACACCCTGACATAACCGATGGCATTTTTTTTTACCATTCAATTCTACTGGTTCTAAGGATGCTTCATACCAAATAACCGTTCTCTGTTCCGTGTGGTTTGGGAAATATAGGCGTTTGAAAATATATCTATTTTTAGTTCCTGGGGTTTCCCACTGGGACACAGGAACATTTTTTTGCATGAGTCAAGTATTTATGACCCAATAATACCACAGATCAAATTTGGTTCAAATCGGACCATCGGTTCAAAAAATAGAAATTTTGGGCAGGGCCAAAAATCTTGCCCCTACCATTACAAACGCAAATACTGTTTCACGAACTTCGTTTGAACAAACTTGATTCTAGACCTCAAAAGGAAGCTCCAAACCAAAGATCAAGTCATTGTACCCCCACTGGTTCATGAGAAGATTTTTAAAATATTTTGGAGCATTTTCCCCAACCCCCTCCCTTTATGGCTGGGCATGTTGAGTTGAACAAAAATGCAATGCAACTTCCACTTGAATTGGCCCTGTTGTTTTGGAGAAGATAAAACATGGTGTTGGACAACGGACAAAGAGTGATTAGATAACCTCAGCTTGACTTCGTCAAGGTGAGCTAAAAATGGCTGCATAAACAAGAATTTGGTATTTATACACTGCAGTTAAAAAGAAAATTATGGCTTAATTCTCACCCCAAAATATCTAAACATAATTTTTAACAAGGATTAGAAACAAATAAAATGACTTTTAAAAGAATTAGTCTTTGTATATCACTCAGTAAGCATTTGTTCCGGTTTTATTTTTCGAAGAGGTGCACTGTGCTTGTCTGATCCAACTGACTGTCACTGCTGAAAGTGGGATGATTTTTTTTTTTTTTATTAGGGTTTAACGACACATTAACAGCCAGGGTCAAATGAAGTTAGTGACAGTTTTACGGGTGGAGGAAGTCGGAGTATCCGGAGAGAACCACCGAGCTGTCAGCTCTCCAACATCGTAACTCTGAACTCTGCACTGTGGGACAGGCAGGGTTAGATTGGTTGAAGACATGCGCACCATCGACGTGCAGTACGCCTTAGTACACAGCGTCATTGTGCCCCCATGTAGGCAATCGAGGTTAAGTGCCTTGCCCAAGGACACAATGTGGGAGCATGAATCAGTCGCTGAAATGGTCACCCATCCAACTACTAACCGCGCTCAACGTTGCTTAACTTCGGTGATCTGACAAGAACCGGTTACCACGATGCCACCACGTCCCCCACGCGCTGAATGATTGGAGAACTTATCTCATACCTGATACAAGAAATTGAAAAACTGTTTTTGTTGTGTGATCATCCTTCATGCGTGACAAAGATGCATGTTTGTCACACTGAATAGTGACAACTGAGTTATTGGTTAATGTTAGGGATTTACTTTTCAGGCATTTTTGCACACAAATTGACCAATGTAAACATCAGGGCCCTACATCAGTGGGAAAACAGACACCAAACGTTTTTTACAACTAAATGGTTTCGGTTACGGTTTTATAACCGAACCGAAACCAACTTACAAAGCTGGTTAACCGCACAACACTAAAACAAACACTCTCTATAATTTATTACTTGCATATGAAAACATTATCTGCACAAATGTGTCAAAGTATTCATTCCCTGAATCTGATGCACTCCCATAATTTTCAACTTTAAAATTGCTGGTACGTGTATACTTATGCAACTGAGAGTACCTGATCACTGCAATTTAGCTGAAAGTTTTGGGGGCAACTTCTGCACCGGAGTGACATGTACACCAGCTTGTAGGATACCAGAAAAGAACTGACTAGATTTGTCAGTATGACAGGTACACCACCAACATAAACATAAAAAGAGTCTTGAAAATTGATTGTCCAAAATGAATATTCACATCATAAACTGCATTTAACCCTTTACCCAACGAATCACCCCGCATCCGCCCGTGTAATATGTAAATTCTGCAGCCGAAAAAATATTTTTTGAAAAATTTCAACAAAACCATATCATGTAACCCCTCTTTGGAACGAGCTTGCCGAGCTCGTTCCAAAGAAGGGTCACATGATATGGTTTTGTTGAATTTCTTTTTAAAAATTTAAATGAAAGTGTCAATGACACTGTAGCTCAACTTGTCAAGACAAAGACATGCACATGTATAGTATGTGACACAGCAATGACAAACATCTAGGTAATGAACTGATAACAAAGGTACATATAAAGTATTGTAATGGTCTGTACATAAATACTGACCGTTGCCTGCAACAAATGTATAGGTAAAGTATTGTAAAGGTGGGTGACAGTCAGATGCTAAACTAGAAAAGAAATCTTTGTCCCAAAATGGGTCTGACTGAACCCCAAAATATTTGTTCTCATAGCACAGTGATAACAAAGGCACCCCAAAACACACTCGTTCCTGTCCCAAGGTGAAAACAAAGGTACCCAAAAAGTTTTGTGAAGATCAATTCATAAATACGAGCTGTATAGAACTTGTGACAAAAAACTGATTGGACCTAATTTTGGTACAAAATGGCCACTGACAGCCATCTTGAATTTTGGACCATACCCAGAAACACTCATTCTCGTCCCAAGGTGATAACAAAGGTACTTACAGTGCTGAAATTAACACCAAAAAACATCAAAATTAGTCTAATTTGCACAATTTACGCACGAGAAAAAAACCTGTATTATATGTGATGTACCCCATGGTACTAAACATTCATACAAAAAATTATTCAAATCAGAGCTTTCATATGGAAGTTCTGTACAAAAAACAGATTTCTGCATCATGGGTACAAAATGGCGGCTGGCAGCCATCTTGAATTTCGGACCGCACCCAAAAACACTCGTTCTCGTCCCACGGTCATAACAAAGGTACCCAAGAAGTTTCGTAAAGATCGGTTCATAAATACGACCTCTAGCCTGAGCCATAGCCAATTGTTGACGTACGGACAGACGGACAGACGGACGACGGGCCATGACAATAGCTCAAATTTGACTTTGTCAAAGTTGAGCTAAAAATGATATTTCAAATAATAAATTTTCAAATCGTCTGCGTTGGGTAAAGGGTTAAACTAAGTTCAAAGTCAATAACTCCCGTGAAATGTTATCCTACTGGGGACAAAGCTCGAACTCAATGTGTAGGTACCCAGGACAAAGCCATGTATTGAAACAAGAGGCTCCAAGGGGCCTGAGGGTGCTCACCTGACATGGTAGCCCAAATATCAACCCAGAGAATTGATTTCAACAAGTTGCATCTGCTCCTCCGAAGAAAAGCTTATACCAAATATCCAAAGATTCTAACCAGTGGATCTAAAAAAAAAAAGATTTTTAAAGAATATTCCTCATATTGAACTAAGTTATAATTTAGGTTCATATATGAACTCAGGGACTTGGCTTTAACAAACTTGAATCTCACCCTCCTAAGGATGCTGCACACCGAATATGAAAACATTCCAACTGATGGATCTGAAGAAGATTTTTTAAAGAAAATTCCTCATTTCGAACTAAGTTATAATTCGGGCTACCACAGTGAGCCCAAATATGAACCCAGGGACTTGGCTTGAACAAACTTGAATCTCACCCCCCTAAGCATGGTGCATATCCAATATCAAAAGATTCTGCCTGCTGAATCTTGAGAAGAAGATTTTCAAAGAAATTTGCCTGAAATGCACTAAGTTCGAATTCGAGCTTCTACAGTGAACCCAAATATGAATCTAGGGAGCAGATTTGAACAAATTTGAATCAGATCCACCCCACAATGTTGCACACCAAATATCAAAATATTCTGCCTGCTGGATTTGGCGAAGAAGATTTTTAAAGAAATTTGCCTGAAATGCACTAAGTTCAAATTTGGTCTCATATACTGAGCCCAAATATAAACCCAGGCGGGCCAATTTGAACAAACTTGAATCAGATCCACCCCACAATGTTGCATACCAAATATGAAAAGATTCTGCCTGCTGGATCTGGAGAAGAAGATTTTTGAAGAAATTTGCCTGAAATGCACTAAGTTCGAATTCGAGCTTCTATAGTGAGCCCAAATATGAATCTAGGGAGACGACTTGAACAAACTTGAATCAGATCCACCCCACAATGTTGCATACCAAATATCAAAAGATTCTGCCTGCTGGATCTAGAGAAGATTTTTGAAGAAATTTGCCTGAAATGCATTAAGTTCGAAATCGGGCTCCTATACTGAGCCCAAATATGAACCCAGGGGGGCGATTTGAACAAACTTGAATCAGATCCACCCTACAATGTTGCAAACCAAATATCAAAAGATTCTGCCTGCTGGATCTGGAGAAGATTTTTTAATGTTTTTCCCATTGCCTATGCTGACTCGGCACTTTTTCAAAGTTCTGAAAAAAGTACCTTGTGATCAAACCTATAGGGATTTTTTTTTTAACCATTCTATTCTACTGGATAAAAGTAAGCTTTACACAAAATAAGAATTCTCTGTGCCGTGTAGTTTTGGAGATATGGCAGTTTTAAGGTTTTTCCTATTTTTAGCTCCCGAGGTTCCCACGGGGCAATGAGAAAAAATTTTTTTTGCATCAATCAACTACTTATGACCCATTATCATCTCATATCAAATTTGGTTCATATCGACCTCACGGTTCAGAAAATAGAAATTTCAGGCGTGGCCAAAATTTTTGCCCCTCCCATAACGAAGGCAAATAATGCCCGACAAACTTCTCTTGAACAAACTTGATTCTACACCTCAAAAGGAAGCTGCATACCAAATATCAAGTCTGTGCTACTGCTGGTTCATGAGAAGATTTTCAAAGATTTTGATGCCCCTTGGGGGCGTGGCCCCACCCAGGAGGAGGGGCAACTTCATTTGAACAAATCTGAATTGACATCAGGTAATAAACATTTACCCAACATTTGAAAAATATTGGGCCAGTGGTTTCTTCGGAGAAGTTGGTTTTGTAAAGTTTACACCGGACGATGCCGGACGGACGCCGGACAGAAAGCGATTAGTAAAGCTCACCTTGAGCTTTGCTCAGGTGAGCTAAAAATAGGCCGATGAAATCGTCAGATGTATACCCATACGCGCAACGAGTAGAAAGCTGTATGAGGGCCACCACGGATGCCGACATTATGTACACAGGGTTTCCGCTATACCGGCAGCGGGTCCGTCGACCGGACCCATTCCCCCCGCCGATCATACTATGATCAGTCAGAAAAGCTGGTGGTTAAAATGTCGAGTACGATGCTGTATCGTAACGACACTCAGGATCCTTTGTTTCCACGTAATATAGGCACAGTTATGTTGTATACTATGCCTACTATTACTGGCGACAACCTGATACCTTATAACCCCCAGACGAGAGGGGGAAACAAAGATCAAATCCTAAACGTCGCCTATAAAATTTCTGAATGAATGAAAGGTTTTAGCACGCCTTCGATGTGGGATTTACAAATCCCTTGCGACCCGGTTAACCTTATTTTATTTCACTTGGATTACACAGGCCTATCTTTCCTATTGCCCAAAATGGAGTCTGAGGGGGGTATGCACGCGGTTAGAATACCCGGCAGTCTATGTTGGAGTGTTATATGGTCAATACTCAATCCCTCAACGCCTTTAAAACTATTAGAGAGTGGGCTCTATTCGGTTCCAGTTCGGCGATGGTAGCGGTTTGAGTCCCACCATGGTGGCGAGCCAGAATGTAATGTTGTGCGATGGCAAGTTTAAGGGAAGAAGAGAAAAGAAAACCAAACAGCAACGCCGGTTTGGTAGCGGCCCCGGTATATGACCATAGCGGTTACAAAAAAGAAGTGGAGAAAGCTCCAACAGTTTAGTTTTGAAAAAATGGGAGTCATCCATCAAGCCTTCTGGGAGATAGGATGCCGTATGTGATTTTGAGGTATCTCGTTCTCCTTCGGGAATTCCAAATGACCTCCTCCACCCCCCCCCCCCCCAAAAAAAAAAAAAGAAAACACCCTCTCACGGACACACACCCTCAAGCCCTTAAAAGGGCTGTTAAATCTTTATTCAAATGTTTATTTATATAAAATGTACACTCGTCCCCAGCCAGACAAGTTTGTTTCAATCCTTGCCTAGTGTTTGGTGATTTCTTGTATATGTTGCAGAAAGGTAGGTTGCACCAATTCCTCCTACGCTTTGTCTACCATTTCTATGCGTCTTCTTTATAAGAGTGTTGCAAGAAAATTTGAGAATGTTCAATTAGAAAAGTTATAGGTAGAGAGAAAGATAGGTATCCGCTATTGTATATTGTGCCTGCTGTGTGATTGTTGCTATGGATGGGGTAAGGGGTGTGTTTCTTCGGAGCCCACTCCCCACACGTAGAGTTGCGAGGCAATCCTCACAGACTCAATCCTAAAGATCTCAATGAGTAGCGAGGCAATCCTCGCTGACTTCACGCAGTTTAATTCTATTGAGTAATTTTAATTTACTGTGGATTATTTTGTTTTTCTGTTAAGGGTTCAGTGTGCGTTCAGCTTCACCACTGATTCACTATCCTGGAGTATGTGGAGGGTTTTGTTATATAGATCTTATTAAACGCATTTCAATCGCGCTTCAGCCGAGTTGCGAGGCAATCCTCACAGACTCTATCCTAAAGTTCCCAATGAGTAGCGAGGCAATCCTCACTGACTCCACGCGATTTTGTTATATTATATCATTTTTATTTTATTTTCTTTTATTATTTTTTTTATTTTCTGGAAACTTATTTTGTTTTTCTGTTAAGGGATCGGTGTTCGTTCAGCTCAACCATTAATTCACTATCTTGGAGTCTGTTGAGGGTTTTGTTGTGTAGGTCTTTTAATCGCGTATCAATAGTTTCTATTTTTGCTAGCTCGTGAAGTTCCTTTATCGGTGTCCATTTCGGTTTGCATAGTGCCACTCGCAGGGCATAATTTTGAACCCTCTGTAGCTTCTGAATGTTGGTTTTGCTTAGGTCACTTGTTATTATGGCACCGTATTCTAGTACCGGACGTATAAATGTTTTGTAGAGCTTGAGAAGCACATCTTTGTTTGCTCCCCAATTACTACCTCTGATCATCTTCAGAAAATTGATACGTTTAGTAGCTCTAACCGTAATGGAGTTAACGTGACTGTTTAGACTGAGATTGCTATCTAGGATAAATCCCAAAAATTTGGCCTCTGTTTGCTTCTAGTTTGTGATCGTATAACTGGAGATCGATACTGGGGACTGGTTTTTTCCTTTGCTTTTTGAAGAACGTAACTTTTTGAGTTTTGGCGGCATTGAGTTTGATGCGCCACAGGGCGCACCAGCTCTCAAGATCGCGAATGGTATCCTGTAGACGATTTTTAATTATGTTTCTGGACTTGCTGTCCGTCCAAATGCCTTTGTCATCTGAGAACTGCGATAGTTCAACAAAGTTTTTCCCTACTTTTTCTATATCATTCACATATATTATGAAAAGAAGCGGACTTAGAACCGACCCCTGTGGTGTTCCCGCTTCGAGTATTACTTCCTCTGACACCTCGCGATTAACCCTCACCTTGATTTTTCTGTCAGTTAGAAATGATGATATGATCCTTAGAATTTTAGTGGGTAATCCCATTTTCGCTAGTTTATATCTCACGCCATTGTGCCATACCGAGTCAAACGCTTTTTCTACATCCAAGAAAAGCGCGGTTCCGATTTCGTTTGGACTAAATGCTGTTTTCATATAATCGACCAGTCTATATACGTGTTCGATTCCCTCTTTCTGACTCCTATACGCTCTTTGCCATTTGTTGAAAAAGTTGATTGATTCGAGATAGCTGCGAAGTCTCGTAGTGAGAATCCGCTCAAATATTTTCCCAACACAGCTAAGCAAGCTGATTGGGTGGTAGTTAGAAGGGTTGGTAAGGTCTTTGTCGGGTTTAGGTATCATGACTCCTGTGGCCACTTTCCAGCATTTTGGGAAGTACCCACAGGAGAGACAGCAGTTTAGGAGTTTGGTAAGTCTGCAGTAGATGTTGGGGCACTGTTTCATTATTTTGTTAGAGACTTCCTCTTCTCCTGGGGACGAAGATGACCTGCATTTTCTGATTTTACCCATGACCTCTTCTACGCTTATTGGTTCGGTTAATTCATGGTCATCCCCGTCTTCATGTCTTTGGTCGAAGTTCGGTTCATTGAAAATTGGGTTGTTATCTTGGACAAATTTATTTACTTTTACCTTAAAATCGTTGTCATATCTGTTCCCTTCTTGTGGACGATGCGCCTTCTTTAGAAGTTCGGCAAACGCGTTGGCCTTTGCCTTGTCGTCTATGGCCATAGTTCCGTCGCTAGTCTTCAGCGCATTATTATTGGCAATTTTACTCTTTTGGCCAGTAAGAGTTTTAAATGTATCCGAGAACCTCTTACAGTACGTGGAGAGTGTATTATCACTAAATCACCCACAGGGTGGAGATTCCACCCAATCAATAATTGCAAATTTGTTGCAAAGCATAACCAGTACAAGCAAAGTTTCAGCCAATGGACCTCCGGGTTAAACCCGGAGGTCCATTGGATAAAACATTGCTTGTGTTTTTTGTCGATATGTACAAAATTTGAAAGTTATAGCTTGGGTGATAACTCCACTCTGCAGGTGATTTAGTTACAATCCACTCTCCACGTACTGTAGGTTCTCTCAGCCCATTTAGGTTTTCGGTTGCTTTTTCCCATCTCATGCGATTGTCGTTAGCTATGGCCTTTTTTACTTCCCCATGTAGGCCATTGTATAAAATTTCGGACTCAAATAGTCGTGTTTGGTCCGAAATCACAGGCTTTTATTTTGAGCGACAAATGATGTACTCGTTTTGGAAGCTGTCACTTGTTTCAAATGAGTGTGCAGGCTGCTGTCAAGAGTTGTCTGAAACAATCCCACAACATACAGTCTTCACAGTTTTCACAGTGGTTGAATATCATCAAAAAGCTACTGATTGAACACTGCCACTTTCGAGCGGTGTGCAACTCATTGTGAAAGAACACTGCCACTTTCGAGCGTGCACAACTCATTGTGAAAAACAGGTGTTCAGAAATTAATGAGAAAGTGGTAATTAAAAATAAAAAATAATTACAACTCTGGTATTTGAGAATTATATAACATTATAACCAGGAATATGATTTATGACTTATTGGTTCAATAAAACATGCTCATTTATCATTTCATCATGCCCTGCAACATGTGAAGTTATGATTTTAAATGTAAAATCAATTTTTCGAATGGTGCCAAGGGAGGCAACTATTTTGTTATTCATATTTCGCTGTGTAAATTTTTTCTGGTCTTCATATTATGATTCTTTTATTGAGTTTGTGTGAAGCTATATTTTGTTTTATTCGTAAAATTTTTTAAAAATGTACATATTTAAAAAAACCTCTATTTTTAAACAGACAATGTTTGCCTGTTTTCAAGGGGGTGGTTTGCAATGCTGATTGACATGCTTAACGTCCATTTCTGGCTTTGACTTTCGAGAGTAGACTGTACAAAAAAAAATGAAAACAACACCGCATGGTTTTCTGTTTGTTTTATTCATTAAATTGAGGATTAAAACCCGAAATCTGAAAATGAAACTTATGTACAAGATAATTATGAGAATTTTTAAAGCAAATTCTATAAAATTGGTAGGCGGTTTCCAAAGAAACGTAACATACCCAGTGGATATTTATATCGCCAATTTCAGATGCATCCCAAAGCGTCTTGCAAGCACTATTACTCGTCCCGAAGCACCCCCCTCTCCACCCCCCCCCCCCCCCCCCCCCCACACACACACACACGCACTTTGCAATTTATCCACTACAAGCACTGGGCTTCTACACGAGTCAGTACGGTAATTGCACATGCATGACATCACACGTCCGCATCATGGTTCTTTTCGAATATTACAGCGAGCGGTTGTAAACAAAGCTCAGTCACTGTTAGGATTCGTGGATTTTGTGTTGTTTTGGGTTTGTATTTTTATGAAACCTCCGACCAGATGTAGTATTGTGTGTCCCATGGGAATTTGGAGAATTGTAGGAGGAAAAAATACATATTTCCCACATCAATTATTCAGCATTTTAGCGACCAGAATGTCCCCAGAAGCCACCAGAGAGCACCTAAAAATCAAAATTTTCCCAGAAACCCCCCCCCCCCCCCCACCCCTTTATACGCACATGCCTTTGGCACGTGCGGCACACGCCGAAGCGTGTGAGTTTCACTTTCTTTAAACTACCGGACCCACAAATTTTCCCCTAGCGGAAACCCTGATGTACACCATACATGGTATGGGTACATATAGAAATGGATTGGAGGAGTGCCTAATTTGATGGATAAAGGGCTAATATCTCAGGATCAAATCATCAGATGTACACCAAAAACTATACAGCTCGGCAAATCAGTAACCTGAACACAAATATAAAGTAACTAGACAATCCAAGCAATATTTTAGTTATCGAATGCCAAAGAGACTGGAGAAATTTTCAATTTTGAAGGGAAAGGGTTAATATCTCAGGATCAAATCATCAGATTTACACCAAAAACTATACAGCTCGGCACATCAGTAACCGGAACACAAATATAAAGTAACTTGACAATCCAAGCAATATTTTTTAAGTTATTGAATGCCAAAGGGACTGGAGGAATTTTCAATTTGAAGGATAAAGGGTTAATATCTCAGGATCAAAATAACACATTTACCCCAAAAACTATACAGCCCGGAACATCAGTAACATAAAGTAACTTGACAATCCAAGCATTATTTTTCAAGTTATCGAATGCCAAAGGGATTGGAGGAATTTTCAATTTGAAGGATAAAGGGTTAATATCCCAGGATCATATTATCAGATTTACGCCAAAAACTATACAGCTCGGCAAATCAGTAACCTGAACACAAATATAAAGTAGCTAAACAATCCAAGCAATATTTTTCAAGTTATCGAATGCCAAAGGGATTGGAGGAATTTTCAATTTGAAGGATAAAGGGTTAATATCTCAGGATCAAATTATCAGATTTACACCAAAAACTATACAGCTCGAAACATCAGTAACATGAACACAAATATAAAGTAACTTGACAATCCAAGCAATATTTTTCAGGTTATCGAATGCCAAAGGGATTCAAGGAATTTTCAATTTGAAGGATAAAGGGTTAATATCTCGGGATCAAATCATCAGATTTACACCAAAAACTATACAGCTCGGCAAATCAGTAACCTGAACTCAAATATAAAGTAACTAATCCATGTGCCAAATATGAAAAGTGTAGCTTGAACCATGTTGGAGGGAAGGGTGTAACATGAAAACAGAGAAGAAAGCTTAAAAAAAAACACAACAAAAATGGCTGCCATTCCGACATCTTGGATTTTGAAACAAAGATTTTGAGCGTGCATCATCCCCTCAGAACCATTTATCCATGTATCGAATATGAAAGGTGTAGCTTAAAGCATGTTGGAGGGAGAGGTGGTAACATAAAAACATGAACAGATGGACAAAGTGCAATCCTCTAGTCCCCTTACGGTTCCCGTAGGGGACTAATTATTAGAACCTAAGTCTTTTCGAAACGGTAAGATCATTTAAATTATTTATATTTTGCTTATTAACGGTTGCTCTGCTTGCAGAACGATCGTTGTTAAAACACAATCGTTCAGCAGTCATATCAACAATGAATTGCTTATGTTACCTGTTATTTGCTAAAAGGGTTAGCCTCCATAATTTGATTGTTTATAGGTACTCATGTCATTTTAATTGCATTTTTCAGGGTTTAAATATATAGTGTACTACGACATAGGCTATATGTGTGTTATAATTATTAAATAAACGGGAGAAAGAAGATGTGATAATAAGTAAATAAACTTGAGTATATATCATCAGAAAGGAGGTGTTATTCATTTATTACCAACATGTTTGATCAGTGAACAGTCCACATTTTATTGCGAGGAATAAGCTCGGCTTCCAGGAGCACCTGCGACCCCACTGTGTCCTAAGGTATTATGCACATCGATGAACTGGTTTTCATTCAATGCTAACCCTGCTTGTGTGAAGTTAATACGTTGGGGATTCTCAACAGCTGCTTGCCGTTGTTTATTGGTTCTATTGCTTCCTCCACCCGTAAAACTGTCAGAAATGAGCTAACCCTGGTTGTCAAAAATGTCATTAAACCCCAATAAATAAATAAATCATTGGTCAGTTATTCAGATTAGTGTTGTACGCTTTACCGGTTTTATAAGTCGGTTTTGCTTGAAAACCAAAACCGAAACCGTGTAACTGGTAAATCAGTACGGTTTCCGTTTCTTCCTAAAATGTCGGGAAGATATGTTTTCATTATTCAGTTTTCACTAACAATGTCTGAAATGTCAAGCTTTGTCAGGAAATAACAGTGTCATTCTGGGTGCAAAGGGGTCACTGCAGCATGTCCAGATCACTCGAGAATGATGTATGACAAGTTGTCAATCACACATCGTTGATGTAAAAATGGGTTGTGTTTTGTGTGAGAATGACAAAACAGACAGCCAACACGCCTACATTTCACTGATTACAGGAAATACCTTGCGCAATTGGCTTCGTTTTTGAACAGGTTTGTCTGACATAGTCAATCAGTTTAATTAAAATTACTTATCTACAATCTGCTGGACAGTGAATAATATCATATCAGAAAGAGGTCTTGGTATTTCACTGTTGTATTCGAAAATAACATTAGTCACGGGTGCCCCACCACGTGTTTCTGTAAATCTGTTGCCTCCCTTGATGTGCTTATCTGGGAAGAGGTTTTACTGCGATTCAGTCTTGGGACGTTCCCACCCCGAGACGATTCGTCCTGGAGGTTTCGGCCCACTAAAAACAAGAAACCGCAAGTTCTTATTCTATTTAGTTCAATATATGAAGGCCAAAACGTGTTGAACCAAAACGTTCCGAGGCAGAAACCTCCCAAGACCGAATTGTCCATATCCACGGGAAAAAGCTGCGTTCCATAATATCGCTGTCAACCTGCCATGGTTGCATTCCCACACAACTAATTTTAAGGAGGCCAACCAAAGGAACACATCAGCGGTACAAATAGAAAGTGGAATGGCAAGAGGCAAATGCAAAAAAAGTTATAATATATAACAGTGAAGTTGTGAAATTAATTTTGTTGAGCTAAAACCATTGCGTCCCCGAGGTGGTGGGGGGGGGGGGGGGGGAGGGGGGGTAGATAGACAATAGGTATTTGGTAAAGTGGTTCGTTTTGAAGCCCACCCAGGACATGAAATGATTGCTGATTATTTTACTAGGGCGGGTGGTGGCATTAGTCACCACTGTGTGTGTGTGTGTGTGTGTGTGTGTGTGTATGGGGGGAGGGGGTACTGAAAAGAGTCCATACGTCAGTTCATTGTCAAATATGTTAGGATGTGTGTCTAGGTGACCCACTTAGCAATGCTTGTTATTATTTGCAATTCCTGGTAGGGTCACTTTGCTAGGCCACCCAGGGCCCCATCCAGGAGTGAGCACTGAACAGAGCTCTGGGAAATTGTGAATTAGCTCTTTTCGCACCCATGTGTCAATATCAATTCATCATAGACTCTCTTATGCCTGAAATTAAAGACCAGAGGTGTGTGGGGGGGGGGGGGGGGGGGGCATGTGCCTAGATTTGGTGAGTGGTGATATTCTGCGAACACTGTTGCATTTTATTTTCTTTTATATTTTTTTGTTTTGTTAATGCCTGCCATCTATACACTTAGCACAAATGCTAGGCAATGCCAATTAAATCATCATTGAAAATATGACAGTATAGGCATTATATTGACACTACATAGTTTGTTGGAAACTGCAGATGTCTTACTATAAAAAAAACGAAAACCGACCTATAAACAGTTGTTTTTTTTTTAAAAAACGAACCGAAACAAGAAAAATAAAACCGCACAACACTAATCCAAATACTATCCAGGACTTTCTAAAACTAAGCAGATGGCTGACACACATAGGTGCATCTGTAACAACATTTCAATGTCATGGATATGTGATCCTTTCATTTAAACAAGAGGCCCCCAAGGGGCCTGAGGGCGCTCACCTAACATGGTAGCCTAAATATCAACCCAGAGAATTGATTTCAACAAGTTGCATCTGCTCTTCCTAAGAAAAGCTTATACCAAATATCCCAAGATTCTGACCAGTGGATCTAAAAAAAAAAGAAGATTTTTAAAGAATATTCCTCATATTGAACTAAGTTATAATTCGGGCTCCCACAGGGAGCCCATATATGAACCCAGGGACTTGGCTTTAACAAACTTAAATCTCACACCCCTAAGGATGCTGCACACCAAATATCAAAACATTCCAACTGCTGGATCTGAAGAAGATTTTTAAAGAAAATTCCTCATTTTGAACTAAGTTACAATTCAAGCTCCCACAGTGAGTCCAAATATGGACCCAGGGACATGGCTGAACAAACTTGAATCTCACCCTCCCTAAGGATGCTACATATCAAATATCAAAACATTCCAACTGCTGGATCTGAAGAAGAATTTTGAAGAAAATTCATCATTTTAATTCCTCGTTATAATTCGGGCTTCCACAGTGAGCCCAAATATGAACCCAGGGACTTGGCTTGAACAAATTTGAATCTCACCCCCCTAAGCATTGTGCATACCCAATATCAAAAGATACTGCCTGCTGGATCTTGAGAAGAAGATTTTCAAAGAAATTTGCCTGAAATGCACTAAGTTTGAATTCGAGCTTCTATAGTGAGCCCAAATATGAATCTAGGGAGCCGATTTGAACAAACTTGAATCAGATCCACCCCACAATGTTGCATACCAAATATCAAAAGATTCTGCCTGCTGAATCTGGAGAAGAAGATTTTTTAAGAAATTTGCCTGAAATGCACTAAGTTCGAATTCGGGCTTCTATAGTGAGCCCAAATATGAATCCAGGGGGCCGATTTGAACAAACCTAAATCAGATCCACCCCTCAATGTTGCATACCAAATATCAAAAGATTCTGCCTGCTGGATCTGGAGAAGAAGATTTTTTACGAAATTTGCCTGAAATGCACTAAGTTCGAAATCGGGCTCCTATGCCGAGCCCAAATATGAACCCAGGGGGCCAATTTGAACAAACTTGAATCAGATCCACCCTATTATGTTGCATACCAAATATCAAAAGATTCTGCCTGCTGGATCTGGAGAAGAAGATTTTTTAATCTTTTTCCCATTGCCTACAGTGTTAAAAAGTGCTGACTCAGCACTTTTTCAAAGTCCAGAAAAAAGTACCTTGTGATCAAACCGATAGGGATTTTTTTTAACCATTCTATTCTACTGGATAAAAGTAAGCTTTATACAAAATAAGAAATCTCTGTGCTGTGTAGTTTTGGAGATATGGCAGTTTTAAGGTTTTTCCTATTTTTAGCTCCCGAGGTTCCCACGGGGCAATGAGAAAAATTTTTTTTGCATCAATCAACTATTTATGACCCATTATCATCTCATATCAAATTTGGTTTAAATCGACCTCACGGTTCTGAAAATAGAAATTTTAGGCGTGGCCAAAATTTTTGCCCCTCCCATAACGAAGGCAAATAATGCCCGACAAACTTCTCTTGAACAAACTTGATTCTAAACTTCAAAAGGACTCTGTATACCAGATATCAAGTCTCTGCTACTGGTGGTTCATTAGAAGATTTTCAAAAATTTGGCCGTTTTCCCCCACACCTCTGCTCAATATGAGCCAAAAGCTATTTTGGATAAAAATCAAAATGCCCCTATATAACCACTACTTACATGAAATTTTATTAAAATGTGGCCAGTGGTTTAGGAGAAAGAGGCTCAAACACCACCTTCACGCAGGACGACAGACGACGGACGACAGACGAAGAGTGATAAGAAAAGTTCACCCTGACTTTCAGTCAGGTGAGCTAACAAGCCAAGACCAATACCGGGTCTGGACCTGCGTCGCTGCATGCAATTGAATTGGCAAACAGGAAGTGGCTGCATGGCAGATCTGAAAATTGCATACACGATACAACTGATCATTATCAGGCTCCAGATGAAATATAAAATCAATCCCTTGCATAGATGCCGAGAAGTTTGACGAAAAATTTCAATGTTCAGTGGGTACAGTAAAATTTCAAAGTATCAGCAAACAGGAAGTGGCTGCACGGCAGATCTGAAAATTGCTTACACGATACAACTCTTCATTATGAAGCAGCAGACCAAATATAAAATCAATCCCTTGCATAGAAGCCGAGAAAACCTTGACGGAAAATTTCAATGTTCAGAGGGTACAGTAAAATTTCAAAGTATCGGCAAACAGGAAGTGGCTGCACCGGTACACTTATCTCACGGTTCGGTACGTATTGCGGTTTTTCGGTGGCGGTACAATACGTATTGCGGTACATTTTTTCTAACATTATTCGCCCCAAATTTAAAACTGATGCTGAATCATGTTTGCAATACACTAGAAGCCTAGCATGCTGCTGGATTGCTGTGCAGCTGTGCCGTGCAAAAATGCACTGCAACAAAAAAGAAACTGAATAATTTATAACCCCCTTCCCCCGTGGACTGGATGTGTGGTTTTATTCATTCTGAGCCAAGCTGAGGAATTTACCATGATTCACTATCAATCTCATCTTTGCATGAGGGAAAGCCAAAGTGTTTCCAGACAAGGGATTTAAATTTTGCAGGTGGGCTGACGATACCTCCGTTGTTATTGGCAGTACATTTATTTCTGTCACTCTTGTTGTTATAATTGGATGTACTTCAGATCTGACATGTGTGCACCAAGGCAAAACAGAAATACGCAAATAAACAACGCAAAACTTGATTGGCGAATTGTTGAATAATCAGCCAATAAATAATCATCTTACTTCTCCTGACTCACATTCGGATTTACCCAAAGCTCAAGTGACCTCGAGTCGGTTATTTATAGATGCACGACATGCTGTTCTGTTTATGTTTGCAAACTGTTTGCTTGTGTCGACACTTACAAATTTTCATACAGACCCAATCCCCAACAGCCGTACATTAAAACTAACAGCATGCTTCTATGCACCGCATATTTTGTAGATTAAAGCTGAAATGTTGCAGCCCGTTAAGCTGATGTAGAAATATGCACTCTTGACTTGGCAAAACAGGTTACTGAGTGTGTGTGTGCTGGATGGGGGGGGGGGGGGGGGGGGGGGGGGCGGGGGGGGGGGGGGGGGGGGGGGGGGAGGGGGGGGCAAGCCCCTTCTATTTTTCAGAGAGAGGGAAAGGCAGAACAGTTTGATCCTACGGAGAGTTTCCTTGAAATTCACATCCGACTTCATATGCCCTATTTTGGGGGGTTGGAATTCTCCTGCTGCGACAGCTGTATCGTGAGCGTACCGAAAATTAGGCTGAATGAACCGAGTATTGTACCGTGGAAAAATACCGCGGTGCACCGAGACGGCGGTGAACCGTTGCAGCCTTATGCACCGCAGATCTGAAAATTGCTTACACGATACAACTCATCATTATGAAGCAGCAGACCAAATATAAAATCATTCCCTTTCATAGAAGCCAAGAAAACTTTGACGGAAGAAGTGTTTCGGATGGACTGACGGAATGACGGACTGATGGATGGAGTCGAGCGGTTACTAGACCTGCTCTGCTGCTAGTGATGCAGGTAAAAAGTGGTGTTCACTTCCCCACGATACATGCATTCTCTTAATTTGCCAAATTCAGCCATCTTACTGGCTTCGTTACATTGGAAATTATTAGTTTTGCTGAAAGCTTATGACTGATGCCAAGTACAGGATACAAATTAAGAATTAATTTTTTGTTTGAGTGGGGACTATGATTGGGAATAATTGGTTGGAAAATGGGAAAAATTCTTCCTGGATGCCACTGGGAATATGGCCGAATAAAGCCCCTGTAGACATCCCCAAGAATCCCTGGATTGCGATATGATAATTACAGGAAGACTTACCCACTACAGCTCTGTTAGCGGATGGTACAGTTTTCTTTGTTCAGACGGTAACTTTACCCTAGACTTTCTGGTTTCATGATTGTGTGATATTACAGTAGCATAGTTCCCAGATGCACGTGCCAATTTGCCACGATCTCCAGATTTTTCTTCCACACAACAAATAATGGTTCCTTCAGGCATAGAGCCAATTGGCAGAATGTTTCCAATCTGTAACGATGCTGAAAGTAGAATTCTCAAGTTATCATGTATAAATACACACTCTCATACTTCACACAGCAGATACACAGTAATAAATTAATCTTCAGACCAGAAGAATCTACCAGGCCACGAATACAATTCTAAGAAATTGGACGTTACGGCATGGAACCAGTCTAGCCCTAAAATAGGTCATCGCCAATGTTTAAATACAGTTGTCTGGAGTATTTCAGTTAGTATGAAAAGCGAACCTATGGTTCACATTTCCAACAGATACTTTCCAGACGCATGAATCCGGAAAATTTCAAAAAGATTCCTTTTATGTGAATTAAAGCTAGAAGAATCGTTATTTGATTTGATCAACATTTTATTGACGTTACAATCAGAAATGAAAACACTACAGACATAGTCTTATGATTATAACTGAAAGTTCCACAAATTATTTTAAAATCTTGATGTTTTCAAAGGGAATTAAATACTTATTGATTGAAACATCTATTGCTCTCGTCAAAAATGTTCAAGGAGCGCGAATAATCGCTCGCCTCTGTTCTTGGCTATTTTTTATCCAATTGAGATGCGTCAACAGAAACATTAAATTAATTTTTGAAGTTGGGAAAATTTTAATCATGCACAATTTGATGCGTTTAAAGTACAATTCCAAACAATTTCCTATTTCGTCGTTAAGAACATGACACACAGTAGTTCTCTTATACATCCACAAACAACACGCTAACAGTAAGAGGGTTGCACATTGACAACTTGCCCAGACCTTACTCCTGCCAGAAAACGAACACGCATGTTCAGATATAAAAAAAAAATAGGCCGATGAAATCGTCAGATGTGTACCCATACGCGCAACTAGTAGAAAGTTTATGATGGAGGGCCACCACGGATGCCGACATTATGTACACCATACATGGTATGGGTACATATAGAAATGGATTGGAGGAGTGTCTAATTTGATGGATAAAGGGTTAATATCTCCGGATCAAATTATCAGATTTACATAAAAAACTATACAGCACAGCACATCAGTAACCTGAATAAATATATAAAGTAACATGACAATCGGATTGATATTTTTTGAGTTATCTCATGCCAAAGGGATTGGAGGAATTTTCAATTTGAAGGATAAAGGGTTAATATCTCAGGATCAAATGATCAGATTTACACCAAAAACTATACAGATCGGCACATCAGTAACCTGAACACAAATATAAAGTAACTTGACAATCCAAGCAATATTTTTCAAGTTATCGAATGCCAAAGGGATTGGAGGAATTTTCAATTTGAAGGATAAAGGGTTAATATCTCAGGATCAAATTATCAGATTTACACCAAAAACTATACAGCTCGGCACATCAGTAACCTGAACACAAATATAAAGTAACTTGACAATCCAAGCAATATTTTTCATGTTATCGAATGCCAAAGGGATTGGATGAATTTTCAATTTGAAGGATAAAGGGTTAATATCTCGGGATCAAATCATCAGATTTACACCAAAAACTATACAGCTCGGCAAATCAGTAACCTGAACACAAATATAAAGTAACTAGACAATCCAAGCAATATTTTTCAAGTTATCGAATGCCAAAAGAATTGGAGGAATTTTCAATTTGAAGAATAAAGGGTTAATATCTCAGGATCAAATTATCAGATTTACACTAAAAACTATACAGCTCAGCACATCAGTAACCTGAACACAAATATAAAGTAATTTGACAATCCAAGCAATATTTTTCTAGTTATCGAATGACAAAGAAATGGATACGGACGCCGGACTGACAAAGGATGGATGGCTACCCCGGATGCCGGCATTATGTGTACCATACATAGTATGGGTTCACATAAAAACGGTGGTCATTCTGAGATCTGAGAAACGTTTTAATACTTCCGTATTTTTTTTTATCAAAGACATGCCGATTGTTGCCTGTTCCTTATTTTCATTTACACACGTGACACCTGTCGCTCCAATTCACCAGTGACCAAATTAATGTGCCTGATATGGAATTTACACATCCATTTCTTATGATTTTAATAATCTACCAATTAAAATCCAGAACTAATTTTAGTGGGTTACATGTATCTTCACCGTCAAATTTTCATCTATGTTCTGTTGTATTCATACATTCGTTTCGAAGGAAGCTTGTCAATGGAAACTGCGAAATAAATTTTTGTACATGCCATAACATATAGTTCACTTCAGATTATCTAGATCTTACAAGATAAAAGTTCATTTCAGGAATTCTGGTAATACATTTAATAAACAAACACTAGATTTCAAGCTTGCAATTTTATTCTGAACCACAGGTAAACAATAACATTAATTTAACTTCATTTAGAAAAAACTACACTATAAATGTACAATTCAACAGTATTAAAAAATGAAGATAAATATTGAATCAAAATCACTCTCCTTACATTTTTCACTCTCGCTAACTTTATTTGAGGTGAGCGATTTTCCACTCGCCTCCATTTTGCCCCCATTCATCACTGTCTGCGACAGGAAAGAATATGTAAAAATCTTTGTTAAGTAAAGGTACATCAAATTATATTAATGGTCTTCGGGCAAATTTCCACAAAAAGTGGGTTAACAAACAGGCCATAACTGCATCAAATTCCTTACAGAATTAGACTGGTGGCATGAAAGCCTGCTTCAGACCTTTACCAGCAGCAGTGGCCATATCCAGTTAACTGGTAGAGTGCTGGAAGCCCATATTTGGGCTTTGTTCAGAAGTGCAGGTACCATTACTTAAAGGCTTCATATTCTGTGGATATGTATCACATTATCTTTAAAAGTGAAATTATTTAGTCTGTAAGGCTTTGCCTTGTTATAATTTAGAGGAGAGTGCCAAAAGGCACTCTCCCCTAAATTATAACAAGGCAAAGACATGAGAACAAAGTTTGAGGACCACAAATAATTCAGCACTCTACCAGTTAAAGCTGTTATACATTGCATCTAGATGTTATTTTCATTAGTTTTTCTTGATTCAATATTGATTATGCATAATATTTTTGAAATCCCCATCCACTGGGTAAATGCATTGTAACCAGGAACCAATACTACACAACTTTTACAATTGTATTTTCTACCTATTAATTAATATAACTGACTAGAATAAATCATTAGCATTTTAAAAGATATGGCAATTTGCCAACTGGCAAATTGCCACATCTTTGAAAATGCTAATGGTTCATTGCAATGAAGCCTGAAAATAAGCAGACTGTCATCTGCAAAATGAGGTCCCCAGGGGGTGAATTTGCACAACAGGATAGTATCACTAAATTTACCCTCTATGAACCTCAATCTGAATCAAGGTCTTAACCCTTAACAGAAAGAGGTACTCAGAGGATACATTGGCTCAGTGTATGGGATAGCATCAGCAAATTCACCCTCTGGGAACCTCATTTTGCAAATGACAGATTGCTTATTTTCAGGCTTGATTGCAACCCATGTAAAGTCAAAACTGGAAAATACAATTCTAGAAAATACAATTGTAAAAGTTTGATAGTATTGGCCCCAGATGGTAATCTTATTTAGTAACAAGACAGCATTTGTGATACCAGTACTATACATAAACATCCAGTCTTTCATTTTGCATGACTTCTCAATAAAACCAGCTGCATGGGCTTGTTCCAATGTTTAACTGATTGCCAGCGATCAGACAATCTCCCCAACGGTAGGTGGATTACTGTGAAATTTATTAATAAAACCCAAACAAATATGGATATCAAAGGGACAACTTAATAAACTAGTCCCAATGTTACCCATATGTCTGTAGTTTTATTGGATAAAAGTGGCTGCCAGTCGACCATCTTTAATTTTATCCAACAAAAAATTTATGTGCATTAATTTTACATGTCCCATCAAATGTGAAAATTTGAAACAAAAGCATGAAAGCATCTCTGAGATACAGGTGGTAACAGTACACAACATAATACACAGAAAAATATTACAGAAACAAGAGGCCCCAGGGGGCTTGAGGGCACTCAGCTGACATGGCAGCCTAAATATCAACAATGAGATTTGATTTCAACAAGTTGCATCTGCTCCTCCTAAGAAAAGCTTATACCAAATATCCAAAGATTCTGACCAGTGGATCTAAAATAAAAATTCCTCATATTGAACTAAGTTATAATTCGGGCTCCCACAGGGAGTCCATATATGAACCCAGGGACTTGGCATTAACAAACTTGAATCTCACCCCTCTAAGGATGCTGCACACCAAATATCAAAACATTCCGACTGCTGGATCTGAAGAAGATTTTTTAAGAAAGTTCCTCATTTTGAACTAAGTTATCATTCAGGCCACCACAGTGAGCCCAAATATGAACCCAGGGACTTGGCTTGAACAAACTTGAATCTCACCCCCATAAGCATGGTGCAAACCCCGATATCAAAAGATTCTGCCTGCTGGATCTTGAGAAGATGATTTTCAAAGAAATTTGCCTGAAATGCACTAAGTTCAAATTTGGGCTCCTATACTGAGCCCAAATATGAATCCAGGGGGCCAATTTGAACAAACTTATATCAGATCTACCCCACAATGTTGCATACCACATATCAAAAGATTCTGCCTGCTGGATCTTGAGAAGATGACTTTTTTAAGAAATTTGCCTGAAATTCACTAAGTTCGAATTCGAGCTTCTATAGTGAGCCCAAATATGAATCTAGGGAGCCGAATTGAACAAACTTGAATCAGATCCACCCCACAATGTTGCATACCAAATATCAAAAGATTCTGCCTGCTGGATCTGGAGAAGAAGATTTTTAAAGAAATTTGCCTGAAATAGACCAAGTTCGAAATCGGGCTCCTATACTGAGCTCAAATATGAACCCAGGGGGCCGATTTGAACAAACTTGAATCAGATCCACCCCACAATGTTGCATATCAAATATCAAAAGATTTTGCCTGCTGGATCTGGAGAAGATTTTTTAATCTTTTTCCCACTGCCTACAGTGTTAAAAAGTGCTGACTCAGCACTTTTTCAAAGTCCTGAAAAAAGTACCTTGTGATCAAACCGATAGGGATTTTTTTACCCATTCTATTCTACTGGATAAAAGTAAGCTTTATACACAATAAGAATTCTCTGTGCCAGGTAGTTTTGGAGATATCGCAGTATTAAGGTTTTTCCTATTTTTAGCTCCCGAGGTTACCCAGAGGGCAATGAGAAAATATTTTTTTTGCATCAATCAACTACTTATGACCCATTATCATCTCGTACCAAATTTGATTCAAATCGACCTCATGGTTCTGAAACTAGAAATTTTAGGCATGGCCAAAATTTTTGCCCCTCCCATATCGAAGGCAAATATTGCCCGACAAACTTCTCTTGAACAAACGTGATTCTAAACCTCAAAAGGACTCTGTATACCACACGTCAAGTCTCTGCTACTGGTGGTTCATCAGAAGAAGATTTTCAAAAAATTTGGCCATTTTTTCAACCACCTCTCTGCTCAATATGAGTCAAAAACCTAATTTGCATACAAGAGGCCCCAAGGAGCCTTAATCGCTCACCGGCCAAAGTGGTTCAAAGAAGTATTTGGGGGTCACAATCAGTTAGACATGGTTCATCAACACTACAAAGGAATGAAGTCATGAGAGACAAATTTTATGGAACTAGGGCCATGGCTTGATCAATCTTGAAAAATTACCCCCCTAAGGATGTTGCATACCGAATATCAAAAGCATTCATCTGCTGGAGCTGATGAAAAATATTTTTAAAGAAAATTCCTCATTTTGAACTAAGTTATCATTTGGGCTCCCACAGTGAGCCCAAATATGAACCCAGGGACTTGGCTTGAACAAACTTGAATCTCACCCCCCTAAGCATGGTGAATACCCGATATCAAAAGATTCTGCCTGCTGGATCTTGAGAAGATGATTTTTTAAGAAATTTGCCTGAAATTCACTAAGATCGAATTCAGGCTTCTATAGTAAGCCCAAATATGAATCCAGGGGGCCGATTTGAACAAACTTGAATCAGATCCACCCCACAATGTTGCATACCAAATATCAAAAGATTCTGTCTGCTGGAACTGGAGAAAATTTTTGAAGAAATTTGCCTGAAATGCACTTAGTTCGAATTTGAGCTTCTATAGTGAGCCCAAATATGAATCTAGGGAGCAGATTTGAACAAACTTGAATCAGATCCACCCCACAATGTTGCATACCAAATATCAAAAGATTCTGCCTGCTGGATCTGGAGAAGATTTTTTAAGAAATTTGCCTGAAATGGACTAAGTTCGAAATCGGGCTCCTATACTGAGCCCAAATATAAACCCAGGGGGCCGATTTGAACAAACTTGAATCAGATCCACCCCACAATGTTGCATGCCAAATATCAAAAGATTCTGCCTGCTGGATCTGGAGAAGAAGATTTTTTAAGAAATTTGTCTGAAATGCACTAAGTTCGAAATCGGGCTACTATACTGAGCCCAAATATGAACCCAGGGGGCCGATTTGAACAAACTTGAATCAGATCCACCCTACAATGTTGCATACCAAATATCAAAAGATTCTGCCTGCTGGATCTGGAGAAGAAGATTTTTTTATGTTTTTCCCATTGCCTACAGTGTTAAAAAGTGCTGACTCAGCACTTTTTCAAAGTCCCGAAACTGTACCCTATGATAAAACCGATGGCAATTTTTTTTTACCAATTCTTTCTGTTGGTCCTAAGGAAGCTTCACACCAAATAAAAATTCTCGGTGCCGTGCAGTTTTGGAGATATGGGCGTTTTAATTTTTTTCTATTTTTTACCTCCTGCGGTTCCCATGGGGCTACGGGAAAAAAAAAATCAGCATAAATTAGGTACTTATGACCCAATAAGTCCTCACATAAAATTTGGTTCAAATCAGCCTCTCGGTTTGGAAAATACAAATTTTGGGCGGGGCAAAAAATTTTGCCCCTCCCATAACGACGCCAAGTATAGCCCCACAAACTTCTCTTGAACAAATCTGAGTCTACACCTCAAAAGGAAGCTGCATGCCAAATATCAAGTCTCTGCTACTGCTGGTTCATGAGAAGATTTTTTAAGATTTCAGCACACTTTTTGGGTGTGGCCCTACCCACGGGCAAGGCAACTTGATTTGAACAAAATCAAATTGCGATGTCATAACAAACTATTATCTCAAATATCAATTAAATTGGTTCAGCGGTTTGGGAGAAGAAGGCGCAAACACCATGTTCACGGACGACGGACGCAGGACGGACGACGGACGGTGAGTAATCACTATAGCTCTCCTGACTGAAAGTCAGGTGAGCTAAAAATACTGGTAGACCTAAACAACATCCATTTGGTGTCAACATAAATCTGAAAGTAATGGTTTTTAAGTTAGATAGCAACAATCAACATGCTGGAAAATTTATTAACTGCTACATGCGCCCTGCCTTTTTTACCTTCCTGATAATGCACTCCTGATCAATTCGGGAAATGCCAGGTGAAAGATAATTTTTTTCAGGCCCCCTTCAGAAGCAAGACAGCCTTTGTGGAACCCTTAGGTGATCAGGTAGATCATTCCACAAGGCCAAATCTGCAACAGAATAGCTTAACATAAGTCAGTCAAAATTTTCTGTCCACTTTTCAATCACAGTAATGCATCATGAGTGAGCATTTTTTTTAGCAAAAGCAAAATGAAAATCTTTGAGTTAGTCACTTACTTTTATTCAATATAGAGGAAAGTGAGAATTAAAGAGTGGACTACAGTACTGTGATCACAAAGTGAGGTGAGATTTCGTCGAGAAAAAAAAAGATGAGTAAGAACCACTTCAAGAAACACAAGTAAAAATAGCATCTCAGATTCAATTTTGTGCATTTTTTTATCCAAGATTCTATTATTGCAGTGAAGAAAGCGAACGAGAATTTCAACAAAATCACGACCAAGTTAGTGTCGTAATTGGGTCAAAGCTCTGTTCACTTTTGTGATCACAGTACTGTGTATGGGGCCCAAAACAGAATGGGAAGCCAGAAATCAAGCAGAACGCAGAAAATAAATATATCAGCCTGGGCTTTGCAATGGAAGAAAGACAGATGACTAAATTACTTAATTAGATAAGAGAGGAAAACACCAACTTAATCTCCCTGAATCACCTCTATCTAGAGATAACATGGAGCTATATCACCAAACATAACTACAGTTAAAACTAGAAGTCCTGTCATGAAATGCGCACAAATAGCACGTTGATATGCATGTTAATGTATGCGTTATGGCCCAAGTAAAGCTACCAAATTCTGTACATATGGCCTTTGCACAAGCAATGTTTCAGCCAATGGACCTCCGGGTGACCCGGAGGTCTATTGGCAGAAACATTGCATGTGTTTGCTATGAGTAACCAGGAGAACCTGCCGTGCTTTGGATGCCATTCGATATGGCAACTGCGCACAATTCCAACGCACAATTAAGCCTAGATAAGCGCACTATTCGTGACAGGACTTCTAGTTTTAACTGTAACACATCAGGCCTTTAACAAAAAAGCAAATGCATGTGATATGAAAATTTATTCTTTATTCTATTAAATATTTGTTCAAAAAATTTCAACAAAACCATATCATGTGACCCCTCATTCGAATGAGCTTCACAATGGGTCACTTGATATGGTTTTGTTGAAAAAATTTTCTTGTCAACCGCTCTATTCACACATAACAAGGGCAGATGCAGTCGATTCTTTAGATAAGGGTTAAATTCCACAAAACGCACAGCAGCAGCCAGCATCCCCAAATGAAAGTGTCAATGACACTGCAGCTTAACCTGACAGTGTATAGTGTTTCGATGAAAAGGATCATGTTCATTTCTGTTCCTTATATGCTATGTTTTCAATAAGAACTAGAGGAAACTGTTTTAGTGAACTAAAACACATGTCTCCCCTTCGATTAGTTCTATGCTTCCAACTTACGACTAACAAAGATCAAACTAAAAGTTAAAAGTCAAGATCATGGAAGTTCAAGATAGATATAGAATAAACGTATAGTGTTTTCAAGTAAAAAATTTATTCTACTCGTAGGATTAAGAATGAAACCGACAAGCCTCTGGCGAGTCGGTTTGATTCTTAATCCTACCAGTAGAATAAATTTTTTACTTGAAAACACTATACGTTTATTTTGTTTATCCCATAAATCTTTTACAAAGAAGCTGCAGCAAAATCGTGCTGTTATTCGCTACAAAACATAGCTCAAAGTGAGGAGTACATTGGTCCATTTCGATCGACAAGAGAACATTGTAAAAAAAAATCACGACATCGACGCCATAGCTGCGATGGGTGGCGCAATCTCACAAAATTCTAAGTTCATCAAGGGTCATAACTCCAAGAAAAATATTTGGAACAACACATGCATTGAACAATGGCTTGACATCAATAAGATACACTTACATGCCAAATATAAAGTCATTCCATCAAGTATTTCAAAAGTTATCAAGTTTTGAAACTCGTTGGTCACAGACAGATCGACCGACAGACTGACCGAGAGACAGACTAACAGACTGACATTGCCACTTATAGAGCTGCTAGTCGCAGCTAATAAATAAGGCGCAGTGATACATTTCTGTCTAAAAATAATTCCCCAACAAACGTCAGCTAAACTTGCAAAAATCCTTTATTAAATGAGCAATCTATATTCTTTTATACTGGCATTGTGTAATACTTTCAAACCTTTCAAAGAAAACAACAATTAAACTGTTAATTATGTTACATTACAACGCGTTCATGTAGAATTGAGTGGGTGAGAGCAATTGTTCCACTTTCAAAACAGGTCATGAATGTCTTGTCAGTTCATTTTTGTATGTTGATCTTTAAGTGTTAATGTCTGAACATCCGTGAAATAAACTATTCAATAATATGGTTGGATTCGAGAGATCAGTATGCTGCAAATGGAAGTTGTTAATGTTAACACTTGTGCCACCATTTCGTTCTAATGAGGAAATAGTTATTGCAGTTACCCGAGATACGTGTGTGGAACTGGAGCCATGGGTTCAACAGCGTGTGATACGGGTGTGTTCAAATTATTTTGACAATCTGTGAATTCAGTTGTATTGGAATTGTGCAAAGTGTACTTCGTGTTATGTGTTGCTGTGCTGGGAGGAGAGGTAAGGTTACTCATAATCAAAGAACATCTTTCACGTTCTCTCTCTCCTGAAACGCAATAATTGTTTATCGATGCGAGGTACCGCACCATCGAGTCGAGCATATGTACATCCCCAAATTAACACTACACCAGTCACTACTGGAATTAGGTATTTCAAAATCTAGTTTTATTTTTGAATACTTTTGTTAATTATGAGTATTCTTCATTGTTTGCTCGCAATGGACATCTTACACGTGGCAAAAATCTTAAATACCGATACAACTCATTTAATTACGTTCAAGTGATGATAGTCGGTCACTTCATTTCCTCAGATTTCTGATACACGTGAATCAGGTCAAGATATCCCAACCTTTCAAATGGAATGCCAGAGGTCAACATAGTATAGTCCGTTTCCAACTCCCTACCAGGGTGATAAATTTTTCGTGTGTTAATCCTACGGGGAAAATTTATCACCCTACTAGGTAATTAAAGCAAAAATTTATCCAAGGCCTTTATTGTTTGAGTAAACGGCCATTTACGGGATAAAATGTGACACATCAGCCTGGCTGTTACATTCATATGCCAAACATCATAAACCTAGCGGAACAATTCAATAATTTGACCTTGATGTCATGATACAATGTTGTCTTATGTTGATACACCACGTGCCAAATATCATAAGCCTAGGTGAAAAGATAGAAAAAAGTTCTTGCCCCAAGAAGCTTACTTGCCAAAAATTCAATAATTTTACCATGAGGTGAAAGGTGACCACTATGATAGGTGTTTGAGCCTTGTATGTGCTCGAGTATGTCAATTACTCATTGAAGGTCAGTGTACTCCAGCTCCATCAAGCAAACAAACAACTGATTGTACGTTTATAACATTCAATGGTACCAATTGGGAGGGAAGGGAGGGGGGGGGGGGATGATCATGACATACACGGGGCCAGTCTTTTTCAGGGTGGGTGGGTGGTCCAGATCCCAGAAAATGCATTTTATCCATGAAAATGTAACATTTATCCTGAAGCCTTTTTGAAAAGATATTTACATGCAATGAGTCTACTATAATGTATACCAGTCTAATTGGCACCATTTTGGTTAGTATGGGACAACATCTAGGTATAGCTATAGGTGCTTTCATTGCCCAAATAGATTGCTTTGAAGTCGGGAGGTGGAGGCTATTGGCCATGACGTGCCTAGAACAGTTTGGGGGGAAAAACTCATGATTAACTCATTAGAACATGAAATATATAGAGAGTAATCGTTTTGACTGGACTGGTTACGTGAAATAATTCATGAGAGGTGAGAGACGTTGTACAAACACGAGTGTGCGAATGCGCACGAGTGTTTTAGAATATAGTCCCTTGACTCGAATGAATTATTTCACGTAACCAGTCCAGACAAGCGATTACTCTGTTTAGTACTTTTTATTATTAATGATAATTATATTATTTAACCCTTTACCTAACATAGGGGCCAAAAATAGCGAGCGCTATTCTCAAAACTCACCTATTAATTTTCATTATTTTGTCTCTAAAAATAGGTTA
Source organism: Pictodentalium vernedei (assembly GCA_031216915.1). Classification (NCBI taxonomy): domain Eukaryota; kingdom Metazoa; phylum Mollusca; class Scaphopoda; order Dentaliida; family Dentaliidae; genus Pictodentalium; species Pictodentalium vernedei. The sequence goes on along the minus strand of CM062290.1, from coordinate 327,020,885 downwards.
TGACCCCTCATTGGAACAAGCTCGTTGAGCTCGTTCCAATGAGGGGTCATAACCTATGTTTTTGAGACAAAAAATGAAAATAATAGTTATTCAATAATTTTTTTTGGCAAGTGTAGTCTCCTTTTCATGTTAGGTAAAGGGTAATAAAAAAAAAAAAAAAAAGTGTCAATGACACTGTAGCTTGTGTGTTGTGTTTGATGAAAAGAATAATGTTCAATGTTTATGAAAGGATTATGAAATAAGACAAGAATTCTGATAATTGGGAATATGTTCATTTCTGTTCCCTGTATATGTTTTTGATGAAAATAATATGAGGTGCAGACTGTACTAAAGAGCTGAGGGGTGGGTTAATATGACCTCACAGTTAATGTATGTGGCCCTCACAGTGAATGTATATCAACGAAAGTTACCAAGTTACAGTGAAATTATTCCAAAACGAGTCATCCTATCAAGTTACATTGAAATCCCTTCATAAATATGGCCTGTAGACTGTGGTAAAGGTTTTCGGGCTTTGGACCCCTGTAGCCGTCAGCTTCCCAATTGAGTCCAAAGGGGAATTTCTCATCTAGACATTATATGAAGTCAACCTACCAAGTTACAATGAAATCCTTTCATAAATATGACCTGTAGACTGTGCAAAAGGTTTTTGGGCTTTGGGTTCGGGTAGCCATCATGGTTGAATGATCGCAACCAAATGGGAACATTCTCATCTGGGCATAATCTGGAGCAATCCTACGAAGTTACAATGAAATCCCTTCATAAATATGACCTGTAGACTGTGCTCATGATTTTTGGGCTTTGGGCCCCTGAAGCAGTCACAGTTGACCAATCACGACCAAAAGGGGATGTCATCATCTAGGCATTATATGGAGTCAAACTTACAGGTTACAATGAAATCCTTCAATAAATATGACCTACACACTATGCTAAAGGTTTTGGGGTTTTGGGCTCGGGCAGCCATCAAGGCTGAATGATCTCGACCAAAAGGGGACGTTCTTAAGTAGGCATTATTTGGAGTCATCCTACCAAGGTACAATGAAATTGCTTCCTAAATATCACCTATAGACTGTGCTAAAGGTTTTCGGGCTTCAGGCACCTATAGCCATCACAGTTGATCAATCACGACCAAAACAAAAAGGGATGTCATCATCTAGGCATTATATGGAGTCAACCAAACAAGTTACAATGAAATCCTTCCATAAATATGACCTATAGATTATGCTAAAGGTTTCTGGGCTCGGGCAGTCATCAAGGCTGAATGATCGCGACCAAAATTGGATGTTCTCATCTGGACATTATTTGGAGTCATCCTACCAAGCTACAATGAAATCCCTTCATAATTATGACCTGTACACTGTTCTAAAGGTTTTCGGGCTTCGAGCCCCTGCAGCTGTCACAGTTGCCCAATCGTGTCCAAAAGGGGACGTTCTCATCTAGACATTATATGAAGTCAAACCTACCAAGTTACAATGAAATCCCTTCATAAATATGACCTGTAGACTGTGCTAAAGGTATTCAGGCTTCGGGCACAGCAGCCATAATGGTTGAATGATCGCAACCAAAAGGGGACATTCTCATCTGGGCATCATCTGGAGTGATCCTACGAAGTTACAATGAAATCCCTTTATAAACAAGAGGCCCCAGGGGGCCTGAGGGCGCTCACCTGACATGGTAGTCTAAATATCAAACCAGGGACTTGACTTGAATAAGCTGCATACGCCCCTCCTAAGAAAAGCATATACCAACTAGATGAAGCGATTGTGCCCACACAATACACAGGATTTTCCTTCTATTTTCAGTTCCTGAACTTTAACGTCCCAAAATTGAGATAAACACATAAAAAACAGATTTTTTTCCCAAACAAAATACTTTCAGCCTAAATTTTTTTCTTCTTCTTAAAACACATAAAAAACGCTAAAACTAATTTCTAATTTCTGGTCCAAAATTTTCTAAGTCCCACCCGGACCCCAAATTTTTGGTGTAAAAAAAAAAATGGGTTTTTTGTCTTAAAATTGACAGAAACACATAAAAAACCAAAACCCAAAAAATTATGAATTTTGGTCCAAAATTCCCACCCGGACCCCAAATATTCAGGGTAAAAAAAAAAAATTTTTTTTTTTGTCTTAAAACTGACCGAAATGCATAAAAAACAAAAACAAAAATTTCCGGATTTTGGTCCAAAATTTTCGAAGTCCCACCGGACCCCAAATTTTCAGGGTAAAAAAAAAAAAAAATTTTTTTTGTCTTAAAATTGACAGAAACGCATAAAAAACAAAAAAACAAAAATTCCAGATTTTGGTCCCAAATTTTCGAAGTCCCACCCAGACCCCAAATTTTCAGGGTAAAAAAAAATTTTTTTTTTTTTTTGGTCTTAAAATTTACAGAAATGCATAAAAAACAAAAAAAAAAAAAATTCAGGATTTTGGTCCAAAATTTTCTAAGTCCCACCCGGACCCAAAATTTTCAAGGGAAAAAAAAAAAAAATTTCTTTTTGCCTTAGAATTGACAGAAACGCATAAAAAACACCAAAAAAAAATTTACGGACTTTGGTCCAAAAGTTTCTAAGTCCCACCGCACCCCAAATTTTCAGGGTAAAAAAAAAAAAAAAAAATTTTTTTGTCTTAAAATTGACAGAAACGCATAAAAAACAAAATTTTCAGGGTAAAAAAAAAAAAATTTTTTTGTCTTGAAATTGACCAAAACGCAGAAAAAAAACAGAATAATTTTTTTCGGATTTTGGTCCAAAATTTTCTAAGTCCCACCCAAACCCAAAATTTTGAGGGTAAAAAAAAATTTTTTTTTGTCTTAAAATTGACAGAAATGCATAAAAAACCAAAAAAAATTTTTTGGGATTTTGGTCCAAAATTTTCTAAGTCCCACCCGGACCCAAAATTTTCAGGGTAAAAAAAAAAAATTTTTTTTTGTCTTAAAATTTACCAAAACGCAGAAAAAACAAAAAAAAATTTTTTTGCGGATTTTGGTCCCACCCGGACCCAAAATTTTCAGGGGAAAATTTTTTTTTTTTTTTTTTTTGTCTTAAAATTGACAGAAACGCATAAAAAACAAAAAAAATTTTTTTCGGATTTTGGTCCAAAATTTCGAAGTCCACAACGGGACCCCAAATTTTCACCCTAAATATGAACCCAGGGATTTGGCTTGGACAAACTTGAATCTCACCCCCCTAAGGATGCTGCATACCAAATATCAAAACATTCTTATTGCTAGATCTGAAGAAGAAGATTTTTCAAAAATACTCCTCATACTGCACTAATTTAAACATTTGGGCTACCATAGAGAGCCCAAATATCGACCCAGGCAATTATTTCAATAAACATGTGAAACAATCTTCCAAAGATGTTAAATGTGAAATTTGAAAGCTTTTGGAGCAGTGGTTTCGGAGAAAAGTAGTCTTAAATGTTTTCCCTATTACCCACAGTGTTAAAAAATGCTGACTCAGCACTTTTTCAAAGTCCCCAAAAACTACCCCATCATAAAACCGATGGCAATTTTTTTTTATCATTCCATTCTGTTGGTCCTAAGGAAGCTTCACAACAAATAAGAATTCTCAGTGCCGTGCAGTTTTGGAGATATGGGCCTTTTCATTTTTTTCTATTTTTAGCTCCTGTGGTTCCCACGGGCTATGGGAAAAAAAATTTCGGCATAAATTAGGTACTTATGACCCAATAAGCACTCATGTAAATTTTGGTTCAAATCGGCCTCGCGGTTTGGAAAATAGAAATTTGGGGCGGGGCCAAAATTTTTGCCCCTCCTTTAACATCGTCAAATATAGCCCCGCCAACTTCTCTTGAACAAACTTGAGTCTACACCTCAAAAGGAAGCTGCATACCAAATATCAAGCCTCTGCTATTGCTGGTTCTTGAGAAGATTTTTTAAGAATTGGAGCATTTTTGCCCCATCCCTCTGCTCAATGTGAGCCGAAACCTAATTTGACAAAAAATCAAAGTCCGCATACATAACCCCTTCTCACATGAAATTTCATTAATATGCGGCCAGTGGTTTGGGAGAAAAAGCCCAAATACCACCTTCACGACGGACGCCGGACGACAGACGACGGACGAAAAGTGATCAGAATAGCTCACCCTGACTTTCAGTCAGGTGAGCTAATAAGACCTGTAGACTGTGCTCATGATTTTCGGGCTTCGGGCACCTGTAGCCATCACAGATGACAAATCACAACCAAAAGGGGATGTCATCATCTAGGCATTATATGGAGTCAACCTAACAAGTTGCACTGAAATCCTTCCATAAATACGATCTATAGACTATGCTAAAGGTCTTGGGGCTCAGGCAGCCATCAAGGCAGAATGATCGCGACCAAAATGGGACGTTCTCAACTAGACATTATTTGGAGTCATCCTACCAAGTTACAATGAAATCCCTTCATAAATATGACGTGTAGACTGTGCTAAAGGTTTTCAGGCTTTGGGCTAGGGCAGCCATCATGGTTGAATGATCGTAACCAAAGGGGACAATCTCATCTGGGCATCACCTGAAGTGATCCTACGAAGTTACAATGAAATCCCTTCATAAATATGACCTGTAGACTGTGCTCAAGGTTTTCGGGCTTCAGGCACCTGTAGCCATCACAGTTGTCCTATCACGTCCTAAAGGGGACTTTCTCATCTAGACATTATATGAAGTCAACCCACCAAGTAACAATGAAATTCCTCAATAAATATGACCTGTAGACTGTGCTAAAGGTTTTCGGGTTTTGGGCTCGGGCAGTCATCACGGTTGGCAGATCATGCCCAAATGGGGAAATTCTCATCTAGACATCATAAGGAGTCATCCTACCAAGTTACAATGAAATCCCTCCATATTAAACATGACCTGCAGACTGTGCTAAAAGTTTTTGGGTTTCGGGCTTGGGCAGCCATCATGGTTGACAGATCATGCCCAAAAGGGGACGTTCTCATCTAGACATTATACTGAGGCATCCTACCAAGTTACAATGAAATCCCTTCATAAATATGACCTGTAGACTGTGCTAATGGTTTTCGGGTTTTCGGCTCGGGCAGCCATACGGGTTGGTCGATCGCGACCAAAAGGGGACATAAATAAAGACATGACCCCAAACCTGCATATGAAATTTTGTGACGCTCAGACAAGAACTGCAGGGTGTACCCATGCTAAAGGAAAATGTGAACAGACTCACAGACTAACAGACTTCCGCACACGTGATGGCAAAAGCTTATCTTGACTTTGTCAATTTAAGCTAACAAACAAGAAGCCCCAGGGGCCTGAGGGTGCTCACCTGACAAGGTAGACTAAATATCAACCCAGGGAATTGATTTCAACAAGTTTCATCTGCCCCTCCCTAAGAAAAGCTTATACTAAATATCGAAAGATTCTGACCAGTGGATCTAAAAAAAAAAAGATTTTTAAAGAATATTCCTGTCTGTCTGTCTGTTGCTGGTTAACGTCACATATTTATGCACCATGGCTAATCGTGACACAACATGGAGATGAAGTCAAGTGTAGTCAATCATTGATCTACATGTTGCCCATTTTAGAGGACTTGCACCCCAAGCATTGGTGACTGGGTCCTATTTTACTAGTAAAGCAGAACTGGTTTACCACAGTAAACAAGTGCTGCTTACTTCCCGGGGTTCCCACGGGGATAAAGAATATTCCTCATATTGAACTAAGTTATAATTCGAGCTCCTACAGTGAGCCCAAATATGGACATAGGGACATGGCTTGAACAAACCTGACTCTTACACCCCCTAAGGATGCTGCATACCAAATATCAAAAGCATTCTGACTGTTGGATCTGAAGATTTTTAAAGAAAATTACTCATTTTCAAAAAATTTTGCCTGCTGGATCTGGAGAAAATTTTTTGAGAAATATGCCTGAAATGCACTAAGTTCGAATTCAGGCTTCTATAGCGAGCCCAAATATGTATCCAGGGAGTCGATTTGAACAAACTTGAATCAGATCCACCACATAATGCTATATACTAAATATCAAATGATTCTGCCCACATGAGCTGGAGAAGAAGATTTTTTAGTAATTTCTTGAATATACATAGGGTGCTATCAGAGTTATGCCCCCTATGGAGTCCCAAGTGGGCATATCTATTTCATTTGAACAAACTTGAATTGACATATGGTAATGAACATCCATACCAAGTAACCATAGTGGTTTCAGAGAAGTCGTTTGAAAAATGTTCAAGATGCCGGATGGACGACAGATGTATGGCAAGTGATAAGTTTTAGCTCCCTTCGGTGAGCTAAAAACAATGAAGTCCCCATTACACCCATGGCAAAGCATCTTCGTTTGCGTGCATGGATACATGACACATTTGTTGATTGCATAATTCACTTGTGAAGTTATCGTTTATAATCAAACCAGGAAATCCCAGTAAATCACACTTTGGAAAGTAATAAATCATAACAACCTGTTGATAAAATGAAAAAAAATATGACTATATATGACCCACTGAATGATGGTAGGATATGTATTTATGACCTAAACACAGTGCTTTGGCTATTAAAAGTCGGAGACTCTTTAAAGGATCATTGAATGAACATACTAATAGCAAATGACAACTGTAGTATATTTTCGAACTGTGGTTGCTGGAATTCAGCAGTGGTCATCAGATTAGAGGGGTGAAATGGTCTATATATTTATGACATAGGTGTTCAGATAATATAAGTCACTGTAGAGTATAGACAATACATACTATTATTATACTTCACAAATCACACCAGACAATAGAAGACGTCTGATTGGACAAATACGAGTTGTCTAAAAATCATTATTTTGCAAGTTAAAAACCATTAAGATCAATCTGGGGTGCCAAGTTTTTTAAATCTTCATAGGGCCCAATGTTATTTTATGGTCCCCTATGTGTGCCCCAAATATCACTCAAGCAGGCAAATTAAGATATAGGGATCGAACCAATGGTAGTTATCAAATATCAAAAGATTTCTTTTGATGGTTTTGTGGATCTTGCTTTTCATTTTGTGGATATAATTATTCTATTTGTATTAAAACAGCTGCTGAACTTAACTAATCACAAAGACATTTGAAAAATCTAGGTGAGCTACTACAGCTCCCCTAAACCTGTGCCATGAGAGCTATTCTATACTTTAGTATGTTATTAATAAGGGAACTGAAGGTTTAAGGAGAGCCATTACAGCTCAATAGCTCTCCTTAGGGGAGCAATTATGGCTCTCCTTAAATTCATTTTGCAGGAGCCATGGAGGGCGGGAGCTATATAGCTCTCCTCAAAAGACAAGGCCTGTTTCAATTACATAGAAACAGGGATTTTCAACAAAAATTGTAGCCATGGCAAAAACAGTCAAACTCTACATGAGAGTAAACCGTAATTGTCATGGCAAGTTTACTGTGACCTCCACTGATTAAAAGTACAATCATGGTTTGTAACTATGTCTCTTGCCCAGTGAGGTGTTGTTGTGTCATTCACCGTTTGTAATCCTTTTCCTTTTTTATCTTCCCACTAAATGGGAAATTTCTACTCATTTCCTAATTATACCATTTGGTATACTCATTTATATATTGATTTATTGGGTTTTACGACATTTTCAACAGCCACGGTCACATCATGTCTCACAGATTTATGGGTGGAGGAAGCCGGAGTTCCTGGAGAGAACCACCGAGCAGCGGCGAGCCAGTTTCTTCAAGGTCAAATGTGGGTCATAATCGTACACAACACATCGTCTCATGGTGATACACTCACATGCCAAATATCACGAGTCTGGGTGAAAAGTTTTTAAACAAGAGACCCCAAGGAGCCTTAATCGCTCACTGGCCAAAGTGGTTGTAAGAAGTATTTGGGGGTCACATTCAGTTAGACATGGTTCATCAACACTACAAGTCCCACCCGGACCCCAAATTTTCGGTGTAAAAAAAAAAAAAATTTTTTTGTCTTAAAATTGACAGAAACGCATAAAAAAACAAAAACAAAAAAATTCCGGATTTTGGTCCAAAATTTTCTAAGTCCCACCCGCACCCCAAATTTGGGGAAATTCTCATCTAGACATCATAAGGAGTCATCATCCTACCAAGTTATAATGAAATCCCTCCATATTAAACATGACCTGCAGACTGTGCTAAAAGTTTTTGGGTTTCGGGCTTGGGCAGCCATCATGGTTGACAGATCATGCCCAAAAGGGGACGTTCTCATCTAGACATTATACAGAGGCATCCTACCAAGTTACAATGAAATCCCTTAATAAATATGACCTGTAAACTGTGCTAATGGTTTTCGGGTTTTGGGCTCGGGCAGCCATACGGGCTGATCGATCGCGACCAAAAGGGGACATATATATAGACATGACCCCAAACCTGCATATGAAATTTTGTGACACTCAGACAAGAACTGCAGGGTGTAGCCCATGCTAAAGGAAAATGTGAACAGACTCACAGAATAACAGACTTCCGCACACGTGATGGCAATAGCTTATCTTGACTTTGTCAATTTAAGCCAACAAACAAGAAGCCGCAGGGGGCCTGAGGGTGCTCACCTGACAAGATAGACTAAATATCAACCCAGGGAATTGATTTCAACAAGTTTCATCTGCCCCTCCTAAGAAAAGCTTATACCAAATATCGAAAGATTCTGACCAGTGGATATAAAAAAAAAAGATTTTTAAAGAATATTCCTCATATTGAACTAAGTTATAATTCGAGCTCCCACAGTGAGCCCAAATATGGACCTAGGGACATGGCTTGAACAAACCTAACTCTTACACTCCTAAAGATGCTGCATACCAAATATCAAAAGCATTGCTGCATGCCAAATATCAAAACATTCCAACTGCTGAATCGGAAGAAGATTTTTAAAGAAAAATTCCTCATATTGAACTAAGCTATAAGCATGCTGTATACGCAATATCAAAAGATTCTGCCTGCTGGATCATGAGAAGATTTTTAAGGAAATTTGTCTGAAATGCACAAAGTTCAAATTCAGGCTCCTATACCGAGCCCAAATATGAACCCAGGGGACAAGTTGAACAAACTTGAATCAGATCCCCACCCCACAATGTTGCATATCAAATATCAAAAGATTCTGCATGCTGGATCTGGAGAAGATTTTTTAAGAAATATGCCTGAAATGCACTAAGTTCGAATTCAGGCTTCTATAGCGAGCCCAAAAATGTATCCAGGGAGTCGATTTGAACAAACTTTAATCAGATCCACCACATAATGCTATATACTAAATATCAAATGATTCTGCCCACATGAGCTGGAGAAGAAGATTTTTTAGTAATTTCTTGAATATACATAGGGTGCTATCAGAGTTATGCCCCCTATGGAGTCCCAAGTGAGCATATCCATTTCATTTGAACAAACTTGAATTGACATATGGTAATGAACATCCATACCAAGTTTCCAGCAAATCGACATAGTGGTTTCAGAGAAGTCGTTTGAAAAATGTTCAAGATGCCGGATGGACGACAGACGTATGGCAAGTGATAAGTTTTAGCTCCTTTCAGTGAGCTAAAAACAATGAAGTCCCCATTACACCCATGGCAAAGCATCTTCGTTTGCGCGCACGGATACATGACACATTTGTTGATTGCATAATTCACTTGTGAAGTTATCGTTTATAATCAAACCAGGAAATCCCAGTAAATCACACTTTGGAAAGTAATAAATCATAACAACCTGTTGATAAAATGAAAGAAAGTATGACTATATATGACTCACTGAATGATGGTAGGATATGTATTTATGACCTAAACACAGTGCTTTGGCCATTAAAAGTCGGAGACTCTTTAAAGGATCATTGAATGAACATACTAATAGCAAATGACAACTGTAGTATATTTTCGAACTGTGGTTGCTGGAATTCAGCAGTGGTCATCAGATTAAAGGGGTGAAATGGTCTATATATTTATGACATAGGTGTTCAGATAATATAAGTCACTGTAGAGTATAGACAATACATACTATTATTATACTTCACAAATCACACCAGACAATAGAAGACGTCTGATTGGACAAATACGAGTTGTCTAAAAATCATTATTTTGCAAGTTAAAAACCATTAAGATCAATCTGGGGTGCCAAGTTTTTTAAATCTTCATAGGGCCCAATGTTATTTTATGGTCCCCTATGTGTGCCCCAAATATCACTCAAGCAGGCAAATTAAGATATAGGGATCGAACCAATGGTAGTTATCAAATATCAAAAGATTTCTTTTGATGGTTTTGTGGATCTTGCTTTTCATTTTGTGGATATAATTATTCTATTTGTGTTAAAACAGCTGCTGAACTTAACTAATCACAAAGACATTTGAAAAATCTAGGTGAGCTACTACAGCTCCCCTAAACCTGTGCCATGAGAGCTATTCTATACTTTAGTATGTTATTAATAAGGGAACTGAAGGTTTAAGGAGAGCCATTACAGCTCAATAGCTCTCCTTAGGGGAGCAATTATGGCTCTCCTTAAATTCATTTTGCAGGAGCCATGGAGGGCGGGAGCTATATAGCTCTCCTCAAAAGACAAGGCCTGTTTCAATTACATAAAAACAGGGATTTTCAACAAAAATTGTAGCCATGGCAAAAACAGCCAAACTCTACATGAGAGTAAACCGTAATTGTCATGGCAAGTTTACTGTGACCTCCACTGATTAAAAGTACAATCATGGTTTGTAACTATGTCTCTTGCCCAGTGAGGTGTTGTTGTGTCATTCACCGTTTGTAATCCTTTTTTTTTTTTATCTTCCCACTAAATGGGAAATTTCTACTCATTTCCTAATTATACCATTTGGTATACTCATTTATATATTGATTTATTGGGTTTTACGACATTTTCAACAGCCACGGTCACATCATGTCTCACAGATTTATGGGTGGAGGAAGCCGGAGTTCCTGGAGAGAACCACTGAGCAGCGGCGAGCCAGTTTCTTCAAGGTCAAATGTGGGTCATAATCGTACACGACACATCGTCTCATGGTGATACACTCACATGCCAAATATCACGAGTCTGGGTGAAAAGTTTTTAAACAAGAGACCCCAAGGAGCCTTAATCGCTCACCGGCCAAAGTGGTTCTAAGAAGTATTTGGGGGTCACATTCAGTTAGACATGGTTCATCAACACTACAAGTCCCACCCGGACCCCAAATTTTCGGTGTAAAAAAAAAAAATTTTTTTGTCTTAAAATTGACAGAAACGCATAAAAAACAACAAAATAAATTACGGATTTTGGTCCAAAATTTTGTAAGTCCCACCTGGAGCCCAAATTTTCAGTGTAAAAAAAAATTTTTTTTTTGTCTTTAAATTGACAGAAACGCATAAAAAACAAAAAAAAAAGAAATTTCCGGATTTTGGTCCAAAATTTTCTAAGTCCCACCCGCACACCAAATTTGGGGGAATTCTCATCTAGACATCATAAGGAGTCATCCTACCAAGTTACAATGAAATCCATCCATATTAAACATGACCTGCAGACTGTGCTAAAAGTTTTTGGGTTTCGGGCTTGGGCAGCCATCATGGTTGACAGATCATGCCCAAAAGGGGACGTTCTCATCTAGACATTATACAGAAGCATCCTACCAAGTTACAATGAAATCCCTTCATAAATATGACCTGTAGACTGTGCTAATGGTTTTCTGGTTTTGGGCTCGGGCAGCCATACCAGCCATACGGGTTGATCGATCGCGACCAAAAGGGGATATAAATAAAGACATGACCCCAAACCTGCATATGAAATTTTGTGACGCTCAGACAAGAACTGCAGGGTGTAGCCCATGCTAAAGGAAAATGTGAACAGACTCACAGACTAACAGACTTCCGCACACGTGATGGCAAAAGCTTATCTTGACTTTGTCAATTTAAGCTAACAAACAAGAAGCCCCAGGGGGCCTGAGGGTGCTCACCTGACAAGGTAGACTAAATATCAACCCAGGGAATTGATTTCAACAAGTTTCATCTGCCCCTCCTAAGAAAAGCTTATACCAAATATCGAAAGATTCTGACCAGTGGATCTTCAAAAAAAAAGATTTTTAAAGAATATTCCTCATATTGAACTAAGTTATAATTCGAGCTCCCACAGTGAGCCCAAATATGGACCTAGGGACATGGCTTGAACAAACCTAACTCTTACACCCCTAAGGATGCTGCATACCAAATATCAAAAGCATTCTGACTGTTGGATCTGAAGATTTTTAAAGAAAATTACTCATTTTGAACTAAGTTATCATTTGGGCTTCCACTGTGAGCCCAAATATAAACCAAGGGACTTGGCTTGAACAAACTTGAATCTCACCCCCCCTAAGGATGCTGCATGCCAAATATCAAAACATTTCAACTGCTGAATCGGAAGAAGATTTTAAAGAAAAATTCCTCATATTGAACTAAGCTATAAGCATGCTGTATACGCAATATCAAAAGATTCTGCCTGCTGGATCTTGAGAAGATTTTTAAGGAAATTTGTCTGAAATGCACCAAGTTCAAATTCAGGCTCCTATACCGAGCCCAAATATGAACCCAGGGGACGAGTTGAACAAACTTGAATCAGATCCACCCCACAATGTTGCATACCAAATATCAAAAGATTCTGCATGCTGGATCTGGAGAAGATATGCCTGAAATGCACTAAGTTCGAATTCAGGCTTCTATAGCGAGCCCAAAAATGTATCCAGGGAGTCGATTTGAACAAACTTGAATCAGATCCACCACATAATGCTATATATTAAATATCAAATGATTCTGCCAACATGAGCTGGAGAAGAAGATTTTTTAGTAATTTCTTGAATATACATAGGGTGCTATCAGAGTTATGCCCCCTATGGAGTCCCAAGTGGGCATATCCATTTCATTTGAACAAACTTGAATTGACATATGGTAATGAACATCCATACCAAGTTTCCAGCAAATTGACATAGTGGTTTCAGAGAAGTCGTTTGAAAAATGTTCAAGATGCCGGATGGTCGACAGACGTATGGCAAGTGATAAGTTTTAGCTCCCTTCGGTGAGCTAAAAACAATGAAGTCCCCATTACACCCATGGCAAAGCATCTTCGTTTGCACGCACGGATACATGACACATTTGTTGATTGCATAATTCACTTGTGAAGTTATCGTTTATAATCAAACCAGGAAATCCCAGTAAATCACACTTTGGAAAGTAATAAATCATAACAACCTGTTGATAAAATGAAAGAAAATATGACTATATATGACCCACTGAATGATGGTAGGATATGTATTTATGACCTAAACACAGTGCTTTGGCTATTAAAAGTCGGAGACTCTTTGAAGGATCATTGAATGAAAATACTAATAGCAAATGACAACTGTAGTATATTTTCGAACTGTGGTTGCTGGAATTCAGCAGTGGTCATCAGATTAAAGGGGTGAAATGGTCTATATATTTATGACATAGGTGTTCAGATAATATAAGTCACTGTAGAGTATAGACAATACATACTATTATTATACTTCACAAATCACACCAGACAATAGAAGACGTCTGATTGGACAAATACGAGTTGTCTAAAAATCATTATTTTGCAAGTTAAAAACCATTAAGATCAATCTGGGGTGCCAAGTTTTTTAAATCTTCATAGGGCCCAATGTTATTTTATGGTCCCCTATGTGTGCCCCAAATATCACTCAAGCAGGCAAATTAAGATATAGGGATCGAACCAATGGTAGTTATCAAATATCAAAAGATTTCTTTTGATGGTTTTGTGGATCTTGCTTTTTCATTTTGTGGATATAATTATTCTATTTGTGTTAAAACAGCTGCTGAACTTAACTAATCACAAAGACATTTGAAAAATCTAGGTGAGCTACTACAGCTCCCCTAAACCTGTGCCATGAGAGCTATTCTATACTTTAGTATGTTATTAATAAGGGAACTGAAGGTTTAAGGAGAGCCATTACAGCTCAATAGCTCTCCTTAGGGGAGCAATTATGGCTCTCCTTAAATTCATTTTGCAGGAGCCATGGAGGGCGGGAGCTATATAGCTCTCCTCAAAAGACAAGGCCTGTTTCAATTACATAGAAACAGGGATTTTCAACAAAAATTGTAGCCATGGCAAAAACAGCCAAACTCTACATGAGAGTAAACCGTAATTGTCATGGCAAGTTTACTGTGACCTCCACTGATTAAAAGTACAATCATGGTTTGTAACTATGTCTCTTGCCCAGTGAGGTGTTGTTGTGTCATTCACCGTTTGTAATCCTTTTCCTTTTTTATCTTCCCACTAAATGGGAAATTTCTACTCATTTCCTAATTATACCATTTGGTATACTCATTTATATATTGATTTTATTGGGTTTTTACGACATTTTCAACAGCCACGGTCACATCATGTCTCACAGATTTATGGGTGGAGGGAAGCCGGAGTTCCTGGTGGAGAACTACCGAGCAGCGGCGAGCCAGTTTCTTCAAGGTCAAATGTGGGTCATAATCGTACACAACACATCGTCTCATGGTGATACACTCACATGCCAAATATCACGAGTCTGGGTTGAAAAGTTTTTAAACAAGAGACCCCAAGGAGCCTTACTCGCTCACCGGCCAAAGTGGTTCAAAGAAGTATTTGGGGGTCACATTCAGTTAGACATGGTTCATCAACACTACAAGTCCCACCCGACCCCAAATTTTCAGTGTAAAAAAAAAAAAAAATTTTTTTTTGTCTTAAAATTGACAGAAACGCATAAAAAAACAAACAAACAAAAAATTACGGATTTTGGTCCAAAATTTTCGAAGTCCCACCCGGAGCCCAAATTTTCAGGGTAAAAAAAAAAAATTTTTTTTGTCTTAAAATTGACCGAAACGCAAAAAAAAAACAAATTCGGATTTTGGTCCAAAATTTTCGAAGTCCCACCCGCACCCCAAATTTTCAGGGGAAAAAAAAAAATTTTGTTTTTGTCTTAAAATTTACCGAAACGCATAAAAAAACCCCCAAAAATTCTGGATTTTGGTCCAAAATTTCGAAGTCCGCAACGGGACCCCAAATTTTCACCCTAAATATGAACCCAGGGACTTGGCTTGAACAAACTTGGGTGTTGGTCAAAACGTCCCCTAACCAAAATGTCCCCTAACTCTGGTCAAAACGTCCCCTAACGTTGGTCAAAACGTCCCCCAGCATTGGTCAAAACGTCCCCACCAAATGTCCCCTAAATTTGGTCAAAATGTCCCCTATCTTTGGTCAAAACGTCCCCCGACTTTGGTCAAAACGTCCCCCAACATTAGTCAAAACGTCCCCCAGACCTCAGATTGGTCAAAACGTCCCCCGACTTTGATCAAAACGTCCCTCAACATTGGTCAAAACACCTCAGTTTGGTCAAAACGTCCCCAACTTTGGTCAAAACGTCCCCCCGACTTTGGTCAAAACGTCCCTCAACATTGGTCAAAACGTCCCCCAGCCCTTAGTTTGGTCAAAACGTCCCCCGATATTGGTCAAAACGTCCCCATGTCCCCTTGATCAAAACGCCCCTCCCCTCGACTTTATCCGATATTGGTCAAAACGTCCCCCGTGTCCCCAAACTTCGGTCAAAACGTCCCAGCCCTCAGTTTGGTCAAAACGTCCCCTGATATGGTCAAATTGTCCATGTCCCCATGATCAAAACGCCCCCCTCCCCCCGGACTTTCCCCGATATCGCCCAAAACGTCCCCCATACGCCCCCTCGACTTTGGTGTTTGCAGCTACTATCAGCTTATACAAGCTAAAAGCCTAGTGCTGAATTCTTTCAACAAATCTCGTTCTTGACTCGTTACTTTAACACATACCAGTGTATTACGCACTCTGTACGACAATCATGTTGTAGTTTATTATATGTATGCATCATATTCTCTCATGAATAAATGTTGTTTAAATGAAAACGTACCCCACATCCAGTTAAGTTGAGACAGGGGTTGGGTGTATCTCCCAATGTACATAAGTCGAGAGGACATTCCTTCTCAAAACCGATCATCAAAAATTGGAAATTTTAAGGCTCAAATTTCAAAAGTTGGAAATTTGAGGAGCCGCACCCCCCCCCCCCCCCCCCCGTCTCAATTTTCTAAGGAAGTCCCTGCCCACGTCCCCTAATTTTGATATCACAACATTCCCCAAAACTCGTCACAACCCCCCCCCCCCCTCCCCCGCCCCAGCCTCTCTCGGGCCATTGGTCAGAGAGTCCCAAAAGAAAGATTATTCAAAGCATGGGCGATAGTGGGATAGATGAGGAGAGGAAGATGGGGTCAGGCCAGGCACGTAGCTATGGGGGTGCTCGGGGGGCAACTGCCCCCCCCAAAACTCAGTCCCCCCCCCTCCCCCCAAAAAAATATTCTTTATGCAAGATTTTCAGGACCACTTATTCTAGTGAAGATTCTGTGAACAAACACTCATGATAAATTTGGCGGAAATGTGAGTCGAAATATACCGCAGGAGCCAGGAAATCGCGTGAGACATGCTAAAATCCAAATTTTTGGGGGGGAGGCCCCCAGACCCCCACCTACGGGACGGGGCGACCCCTCCCGTGCCTTCCCCCACACTCGTGCCTTCGGCCCTTGGGAGAAGCCTTCGGCATCTCGTCCTAGGCTCGCCCTCCCACAATTCTCCTCTCCCCCCCCCCCCCCCCCCCCCCCCAAAGTTTGGATCCTAGCTACGTGCCTGGGTCAGGCCAACTCCAATTTACATGTTTTTCTCCACAGGTCGTTTCGCATCCACCGGCATGTGGTGGTCTGTGGGCAAGTATAGTCTGTACAAAGGGTCAGTAGGGGGGTGCGCGGGACCACGCCTGTTTTTAACAGTTGAATTACACGATTAATGGATGAAGAGAATGACAGAGAATTATGAAAACAAATCCATAGCGATTAAAACTATTAGGCATCCATAATACAGGTTTTTAGCATCGACCTGTCGGTGAATTGTCAAGATTTTTGTCTGCAAAATATTTGTAACATATCTGTCCATATTGTTTCAACAATTTGTCGACTTAGCTGGTTTTCTATGGTGGCTTATTTGAAAGATGGACATTTTTTATATCTAACTAGTAGGGATTATAATATTTCTCGCACTCCATTGTCTGTCAGCAAGAAATTTCGGTTTCTAATAACTGTCATGTTGTTTCAGTCATTCTGGAGAGGTGTGACATGTTGGACTTCGCACACCATCTAACAAAAGGCTGAAACTTCAGTAGTAATCTATATGATATCAAAAAGACTACTTTAGCACTTGCTCAGGGTCGTGTTTTGATTGCATTTGAGTTAAAACTATAAAGGATGAACATTCTGGTTACTTTCATTCCATTACCTACTCGATCTTGAGTTGATAAGCTCATTCGCATTCACACTTCTGAACTCAGAGTGTCAACACCTACTAACTGAAATGGAAAACCTGGAATTACCAGCTCGTTTAGTCAAATACATCTCAGCTCTGGGCGTCTCTTGCCCCATCTCCTGGACCAACAAGAGCGTTCCAATGAGGGGTCATAAGCTATGTTTTGGAAGCAAAAAAGTCTTTTTAGTTATACGAGAATTCGTTTTACAAGTGTTGTCTGCTATTAGCGTTGGGTAAAGGGTTAATAGCCGACATCGGCAAAATATGACAATTTATCGGATTAGCTGATAAATAGAATCTCATACTCCTTCCCGTTTAAAATTTAAATTTAGAAAACTTGTCAAAGCTCGCTTTTCTCGCCATGTTTCAAATTATGTCAGAAAGACAGCAAAGGAATAAAAAATTGTCCAGGGGTTAAATTCATTGCTACTCTCAGCAAAGAAATAAAAATTGTCTATGAAAGCGGCCCGGAAAGTCATGTCCCATACCGGGGTTAAATATTTTACTGCCTTGTCCGTAAGCAGTTATTTGTCATGTATTTTGCTTATTGTAAGCCTAAAAATCGGATGTAAATTTTATTTCATATTTCATATCTTATCCATAACCCAAGAGAGAGCCTGTGAAATAGCCAAAGGAGTAGATATTGACTACTTCACGGGTGCTCGGGGAAATAGTCAATATATTCCTTTGGCTATTTCAAGGGCACCCGTGAAATAGCCACTGCCTGAATACCGGTTCGCTATGTACCACTGTCTCTATGTACCGGTCGCTATGTACCACATCGACTGTCGCTGTGTACCACCCGAAAAGTCACTATGTACTACATAGTGACTTTTCGGGTGGTACACAGCGACAAGTAAGTACCACCAAAAATGTCGCTATGTACCTCACAAAAGTCTATATGCACCACGTGAATTTTTTAGTATTTTCATATTAACATTAAAAGTAGAATGAAAAATACATGATTTATATCACCAGTCCTTCATTTTATTTCATCCTTAAATTTATGTAGAATTAAAAATGCATCATTTGATATTATATCAATATATGTTTATTGGAATGTATTTTGATACCGACACATGTATTTAATGGCGGTTTTAGTTAAATGTGTTTGAACAAGCTTTGAGTGTTCGAAAATCGCCGTGTTTGTAGTGTGAATACGATGTCTGCAAGGTTAAAACAAGCTTGGGTCGGCGATTGAATGGGATGTGTACTTGTAATCAAAACATATCATGCAGTCTCTACTCTTTAAGCGGCATCATTTTAAAGGCGGTTTCTCATAGTATTTTCATATTTGTCGCCACTGCTTTGTAAATACACCCACATCAAAAGCCACACTATAAATGTTGTCAGTGGTACATAGATACTTTTCGTGTGGTACATAGCGACTGTCCGATGGTACATAGCGACCATTCTCCCACTGCCTAAATTTTAATATTAAATTGGAACTCATTTGAGAGACTCTATATCCTACACAACGCCAAAAACATCCTCCATTGGTGTGAGCTCGTTGTAAATTCCTTGGAAAGATACCATTTCAAATGTTTCTTTTTAAGATATATCACGGGAGATGTATCTGCAAATAGTAAATAGAAAAGAAAACATTGACTTCTGGTGTGAAAAGTGTGGCATTCCAGATGACCAATCCAGCGTACCAGGCACACCTAATGCAGAAAGCAGTAGACTCGCAGTTGCAGATGAGCAAAATTCACTCGGGTAAGTCACCTTTTTTTTGTCATTCTAACCTATGATGTTTACTCTTAAGAAAATATTTGATAATATTTGATTTTACACACTAACTCTTTTGTGTTTTTTCGGGTGTTCACGGGGCAGTTTCAATTTTTACTTCCGAAACATAGTTTATGACCCCTCATTGGATCGAGCTTGTTCTAGTGAGGAGTCATAAACTATGTTTTGGAAGCAAACATTTATACTTTTAATTATTTAATTATTTAGCGGTAATCATGTTAGACGATCATGCTGGAAAGGATCTCAAATTCTTCCCTAAAATAGTGTGCTGAATCATTTTCTTCCAACATCTTCCACAGTTAAAAACATGAGACAACAGTTACTTTCTACTTATTAACTGTTTGTTTGTTTGGACATTTAAGACAGCTTGCAAGTATGACCACAATATAATCTCTCTTGGCTTCAATTAATAGCTCAATTATTTTGTCAGGTGGAACAGATAAAAATATTTTTCAAAAAGTATATTCGTGCTTCCAAACGACAAAAATATCAAATGACTAATGACTGAAAAAAAAAATTTCTTGTCTCTAAAACATGACCCCTCGAGCTCGTTCCACTAAAGGACTATAAGGTATGTTTTAGAAGCAAAAATTGAAATACAGCAAAAATTGGGAAACAACATTTCATTTATCCTGTAACGTCTTTTGTTATTTCAACTTATTTGTAGGTACAGAATCAAACTATACGAGAGACAAATTCAAAGACCATAAACAACTAAAAATATTAACATTTTGCTTTCGAAAACATAACTTATGGCCCTCTTTGGAACGAGTTCAATGAGCTCGGTCCAATGAGGGGTCATAAGCTATGTTTTGGAAAAAAAAACAAATTAACATTAAAAACAAAATTAAAAACTGGCTTTGTGTATAGCGCTGGCAGTATTTTGTCATTATTTTGTCATTACGTAAAATTAAAGGTCAAAAATGAATAATACACTCAGCTCTCACCAATTTGCACTAAAATGGAAGCGGGTAGTGTCGCAGCGTCATTGCGAAAAGGTGTAATGACGTTAGTGACGTCAAAATCTACTAGAGGTATAAGTTTTTGGAGTGTTAACCCTTACCCAAACGCCGACAATATTAAAATTTTTGGAGGAGAACCGGGTGCATGAATTATCTACAGAAGGTGCAGAGAGCTCAATAATCAACAATCAACTAAACGAACGGATAGACGAAAATGCCGTTAATGAGCTAGAATCCAGTGTAGGAAGTACCGCGTCTTCACTTGATATCAGCAGACAGCAATTCAAACGCCCAGAAATAATTATAGAAGAGTGAGTTACTTCTTTTTAGTTATTCAAGAGTGCGTTTTGTAACTTTTGAATATGTTGAAACTTGGAAAAATATTCTCAAAACTTTTTAATTTTTTTATGCAGGTACATTGATGGCACATTTAAGGTGGTTCGAGAGCCATTCCACCAGCTCTTTTCAATTCATGCCTTCGTGAGATCTGGAGAGGACTGCAAGATGGTGCCACTTGTGTTTTCTTTAATGTCGAGGCGGAAATCAAGAGATTACAGCATGGTATGTACGGACCCTGATAGTCTATATACAGGTACTTGAAGTGATAAACAGATGTAGTTTTATTCCAGAGGCTTATGTATTAATGATCGTCTTCAGTGGCGTAGATAATGGGGGGGTGGGGGTGGGGGGGGGTGGTGCGGAGGTCCCGCGAAACTTTTTGGGGACCATTTTTAGGCGAATTTATGCCTAATAACATTAAAATGCTGGCTTTGGATACAAACATGCCATTTGGGGTAAAAAGACCAATTCTCAATATATTTGCAGTAAACAGCAGATTCTTTCTGTTTGTCTGGGTTTTTGTTGTTGTTACACTGTCGGAAAATTTTTGGATTTGTCGGAAAATTTTGGGCTTGCCCCTCCGCCAGCGAAAAGCTATCTACGCCACTGATGGTCTTATTAATAAATAGAGGATATGAAATGAGTGGTTTTTCTCATAAGATATTTATGAAACTTGAGCCTATGGCGAGCCCAAACGGAAAATTCAGACGAGTTTCATCAATATCATATGAGAGAAGCACTCATTTCATATTCTATTTATCATGACACACATGTGCACAAATTAGTGAGACTTTTTATTTTTTAACCTTTTCCCTAACTTGAATTGCTTTTCACACTTGTAAAAGAAATCTTCGTGTCACTAAAAATTTTCATTTTTTCTAACAAAACATAGGTTATGACCCCTCATTGGAACGAGCGCGTTCCAATGAGGGGTCATAACCTATGTTTTGAAAACAAAAAATGAAAATATAAAAAAAATTAATGGCTCCTTCCGTTTATATCGCTGGCCAGTTTGGATCTTTATGTTAGGTTAATGCACTATGATCCACCCCATGACAGATAATTTAATTCTCCCAACTGAAATAGTTTTATTGTTGTGTAAGAATGTATCCGATATGTAAAAAAATGGCAGACGAACATTGTATCCCTGCCCTTAATAGTGTTGGGATTTTTTCAGGTGTTGGAAACATGCCTCCGACGAATAAATGGAGCATCAGTGAAGGTGGTAGTTGCAGATTTTGAGAAAGCCATGTGGAGTGCATGTCGTACAGTCCTGGGAGATGTCACAATGAGAGGATGTGTTTTTCACTGGACCCAGTGCATTTGGCGGAAATGTGCAAGTTTGGGATTGCAGGTAAAAATAAATTCTAATCTTTCGCTATAAATAACCCATAACAAGTGTGTGTGTGTGTGTGTGTGTGTGACTGGGGGGGGGGGGGGGCGGGGGGGGGAGGGGGGGGGGGTCATATTTGCAGCCATTCTCAAACACCCCAACACTAGATATACCCTGGCCCATTCTCTTTCAATAGCTGCAGGAAAGTTACCTCAAACATAAATAAATAGTAATTAACTGTAATCAACGGGATACTTATCAATGTACATTCGCATTTTGAACAAGCTTGTAACTAAATACTAGTAAAATTGTCTTCCATTCGTAGCGTGTAATATCTGTGGGTTCCTCTTTATGTTTCAGGGAGCCTACAAAAGTGAAGATTCCACACACAAAATGATCAGAAGAATTATGGCACTGCCCTTTCTGCCACCGGAAAATACTGAGTCGGCATTCTCCGGTTTGATGAAACAGATATCTTCTGGTAAGTAAGACGTCTCTAAGACTGTCTATTTCTTTTATTTGTTTATTATTTGCTTTCTGAGCTGTGAACATCATATACACTTATTAAACACCGAGTTGATATGTGATGAAACAATAAAACCTTCGTTTAGCGTTCGTGATAAATTTCATCTTAATCAAAGGCGATGTGGTCATTTGTCTTTTGTTTTAACACCCATACCACAGGTTTGTCATACAACTTCATGGAAAGTCAATAACTGCATATTTTAAAAGATTTATTTTTGTTTGAGGTCAAAAGAAATGCCTCTAAAATAATTATATATTAAATTACTTATTTTATGTGACACTCAGAATTACATTTTACTCCTTCTAGGCCCTATGGTAGAGCTGATGAGCTACATTGAAGAGACCTGGCTGAACAGCAGTACCGTGCCTGTAGAGTGTTGGTCTGTGTTTGGGCAACCTGTGAGGACAAACAATGATGTTGAAGGTGTTTATATTTCTAGTATATATTTAAAATGTTTCACTGTCGAATAAAAACTTTTTGTAGGCAATAATTTTGTGCAATTTTCATAGTATGTGCAGCTAATGATGGCGCAATTAGCGTTGAAGTGGTCTTCTTCGGGGCTGAGAGAAGTTAAGATTTTCCTAACACGTTAATTCAAGCCAAATTCGTCATAACACAGATGTATAATATACAGCTCATCGGCTAAGATCCGAGATGGGACAAGTTGAATTAAACATAAATAAACTGCAGACACTGCAGGGCCAATCTATCAAGATAAATTGACCCTTTGCATATTACAGAGTTGTCGTTCTTCGCGGTCAGGTATATCTTCCTCATTAATTCGCGTATTCGATAAAAACATAATGTCTCTCAAATTCGGAATTGACTATTGAATCGACTTTTGAGGACATTTTAGGTTATAAAAAGGTTCATATTTAGATTATTTATTATTTAACCCTTTACCAAACATAACTTTCATACCTAACCAAGGCTATGCACAAAAATCACCTTTCATTTTTTTTTATTTTCATTATATTTTATATTTTCATTTTTTCCTTTCAAAACATAGGTTATGACCACCCACATTGGAACGAGCACGTCGCGCTCGTTCCAATGAGGGGTCATAACCTATGTTTTGGAAGCAAAAAATGAAAATATTTAGTTATAC
Source organism: Pictodentalium vernedei (assembly GCA_031216915.1). Taxonomy (NCBI): domain Eukaryota; kingdom Metazoa; phylum Mollusca; class Scaphopoda; order Dentaliida; family Dentaliidae; genus Pictodentalium; species Pictodentalium vernedei. The sequence goes on along the minus strand of CM062290.1, from coordinate 326,997,596 downwards.
AAGGATTTTTTGAAGTGCCGTCTGCACCTCACGTTAGGCACGGGCTTAAGAGACAGGAAGGCCAAACACATAGACACAAAGCTTCAGTTGGATAAACGTGTGTCTGAGGTGAACAAAACAGGTTATCGCAATTGATCAAAAGTAAAAAAGTACAAACTCCATTGTTCAAATCACTGAAGTGAGCAAGCAAACCAATGATACCTTACGCCAAGAACGACAACCTCTGTAATATGCAAATCGGTAATTAGTAACCGCTGCAGATTAAGTGATGACGAAACCACGTGTGGTGCTGAAGTTCGCACAATTCGGAGCTAAATCGGGAAACAGGTTCGATAGAAATTGCTCCAGGACACTATTGTCGGCATTAGATCATTCGATACTCAACTTATATATTAACCAGTCGCTAAATATCTTTCCTTCCAAACCATAGCTTATGGCCCCTCATTGGAACGAGCTCAATGAGCTCGTTCCAATGGGCGATCGTAAGGTATGGTTTATGAAGAAAAAATGAAAAAATATCTGTGTTACGCGGACGGATTTTCCCGATATGCTATGTAAAGGGTTTATGGGTACTTGAAAACAGCTATTCCTATCGTATTTTTGTGGTAATCCACCCCGCATATGTGAATAGGAAATAAATTGTCAAGCCCCGGTCTTCTTGACAGCTCAATACTTTTGACGTTTTCTTAGTTACCATTTTCCCACATCTCCGAGCTGTGAATGCTCGCATTTCCTCCTCATATATTTGTTCTCTATCTCAACGTCTGTTGGCAGGTAATTACATCAACCATTTTTTTGTTAGCCCCTTCCCCAAACAAAATAGTGAGGCACTAAAATGGAATATTTTACTAATTTTTGGTTATTTATTTCTCTAGGGTGGCACCGCAGACTGAATGCAAAAGCCGGAGAACAAAAGAAACCCTTCTACGTTCTTGTTCCACTGCTTTACTGGGAGGCATCGTTGATTCCAGTCCAGATCAAATTGGTTGGAGATGGGAAGATGCGGAGGCACCAGAAGAAATGTACGAGAACTCCAGGGACAGCTTCAGATATTATGGGACGAATTCCAGGATGGTATCATTTCTCCTGGTCAGCTTTTGAAGGGGTGTAGCAGACTTAATGGTCCACGGTGTAAAATGTCTAAACCATATTCTTGCAGAATCATGTAGTGATTATGCATTATCAATCGGAAGGGTCCATCCAGAGTCGAAATTTAGTACCATATGTTGAAACATAACTCAGTAAAATTACGACGAATGCCAGAAATTCCCCGCATTAACAGAACATTGACAGAATTTTTGGCCTTTTTACACCAAATATTTGCATTCAATCTGTTATATCTTAATTGTTTGACAGCACTCAAAAAGCTCTGTCAAACAAGATATAATAGAATAAATACACTCAAATATATTTATCGAAAGCGAACAGAACTCTGCTTAATTCGAAACCGCAAATTTGTGACTTATAATTTGCTCTTAAATTTGGGAGGATCTCTTCTATTTGCTTTATGGGATAATGGGTTACGATGGGCCGATGGAGGTGTAGTGACTCTAAGAAGTATTTTAGGTCACCTTCACCATGTCATGCCTCATCAACGATTAAACTGGTTGAGTGATAGATTTTGTTTGAAGTTCAACATTTGTTACCTAAAATTAGTTTTATTTAAAATCATTGGGTGTGTGGCCAATCTCCAATGATTTTTAATAAAGCAAATTTATCTCTGCAGACAAACTGGTTTAGCATGAAGCACAAACAAGGAATGTGAAGAGATAGCCGTGGACATCTCTCCCCAACTGTGGATATCTTCCATGTGCTACATGTACATATTTGCATGCAAGAAAACAAAAATTTTCACAAATTTTCCAAAATATTAGTTTTTTTATCATCATTGGAACAAGCTCAAACAGCTTATTCCAATAGGGGTATGGGAAGATCAGGTATATTTTTGAGACAGAAATGTGAATATATAAATAATGGTGTTTTTTTGTGAATGATGCTGGAGAATTTTGCGTAAAGATATGGTAAATGGTTTGTTGTAGATACAGAATGATGCAAAAGTATTTAAATTTGATTAGGCAAGTTGTTCCTATAATGCATTTAAAAATTGAAGTAACTGTTTTTTTGCTGCCTAACTTTTAGATGTGTGTGTCTGTGTGTGTCGTGTGTGTGTGTGTGGGGGGGGGGGGGGGGGGGGGGAGGGGGGTGGGTAAGAGTGTTCTTGCAAACAAAATTCCTGAATAAATGGAAAAATTTTATTTTTTGTGTGAAAGACATAGTGCGTGAATGTTGATTGGAACAAGCTTAGAGAGCTCATTTTAATGTGAAGTCATAAAGCTGTGATTTACGTACGAAATTCTGGAATAACTAAAAAAATTGCTCTTTTGACTAAAAAAGCATGGTGTGCGACCTCTCATTGGAATGAGCTCAAAAAGCTCATTCCAATGGGGTATTTACAAGTGATAAGTACATGTATGTTTAAGAGACAAAAATTAAAATTTTGAATAGCGATTTTTGCGAAGAATGCTGACAAGTTTTGGCAGTTATGCTGGTAAAAAAGGTAAGATATGCAAAGTGGTTGTTTTTTAGAGGCGACATTTATTAAGGCGGAATTAACCCTTGATTACTGAGGTAACTTCTAAAAGTACTGAAATTTCATGAAGCAATGTGAATAACAGACAACAGTTGCCTAAAAAATTTCTCATGAATAACTAAAATTTTTATTCTTTTGTCTCGAAAACATGGCATATGACTTTTGTTGGAATGAGCTGAATGCGTGTGTTCCAATGAGGGGTCATAAAATTTGAACAGAGATTTGTGTGAATAATGCATTAGTACTGCTAGATTTGGGTAAACGGTTCACCCTGGATACCACCCCTTCTATAGTAGATCTTTTCTGCAAATTTTGTCTAAGATTCTATCAACTTTACAAATAAATACGTTCATGAATCACAATCAGATCCACCCCACAATGTTGCATACCAAATATCAAAAGATTCTGCCTGCTGGATCTGGAGAAGAAGATTTTTTAAGAAATATGCCTGAAATGCACTAAGTTAAAATTTGGGCTCCTATACGGAGCCCAAATATAAACCCAGGGGGCCGATTTGAACAAACTTGAATCAGATCCACCCCACAATGTTGCTTACCAAATATGAAAAGATTCTGAAGCTGGATCTGGAGAAGAAGATTTTTTAAGAAATTTGCCTGAAATGCACTAAGTTCGAATTCGAGCTTCTATAGTGAGCCCAAATATGAAACTAGGAAGCCGATTTGAACAAACTTGAATCAGATCCACCCCACAATGTTGCATACCAAATATCAAAAGATTCTGCCTGCTGGATCTGGAGAAGAAGATTTTTTAATAAATTTGCCTGAAATGCACTAAGAGCGAATTCAGGCTTCTATATTAAGCCCAAATATGAATCCAGGGGGCCGATTTGAACAAACTTGAATCAGATCCACCCCGCAATGTTGCATACCAAATATCAAAAGATTCTGCCTGCTGGATCTGGAGAAGAAGATTTTTGAAGAAATTTGCCCGAAATGCACTAAGTTTGAATTCGAGCTTCTATAGTGAGCCCAAATATGAATCCAGGGGGCCGATTTGAACAAACTTGAATCAGATCCACCCCGCAATGTTGCATACCAAATATCAAAAGATTCTGCCTGCTGGATCTGGAGAAGATGATTTTTTAAGAAATTTGTCTGAAATGCACTAAGTTCGAATTCGAGCTTCTATAGTAAGCCCAAATATGAATCTAGGGAGCCGATTTGAACAAATTTGCATCAGATCCATCCCACAATGTTGCATACCAAATATCAAAAGATTCTGTCTGCTGGATCTGGAGAAGAAAATTTTTTAAGAAATTTGCCTGAAATGCACTAAGTTCGAATTTGAGCTTCTATAGTGAGCCCAAATATGAATCTAGGAAGCCGATTTGAACAAACTTGAATCAGATCCATCCCACAATGTTGCATACCAAATATCAAACGATTCTGCCTGCTGGATCTGGAGAAGAAGATTTTTTAATAAATTTACTTGAAATGCGCCAAGTTCAAATTTGGGCTCCTATACTGAGCCCAAATATAAACCCAGGGGGCCGATTTGAACAAACTTGAATCAGATCCACCCCACAATGTTGCTTACCAAATATCAAAAGATTCTGCCTGCTGGATCTGGAGAAGAAGATTTTTTAAGAAATTTGCATGAAATGCACTAAGTTCAAATTCGAGCTTCTATAGTGAGCCCAAATATGAATCTAGGAAGCCGATTTGAACAAACTTGAATCAGATCCACCCCACAATGTTGCATACCAAATATCAAAAGATTCTGCCTGCTGGATCTGGAGAAGAAGATTTTTTAAGAAATTTGCCTAAATGCACTAAGTTCGAATTCGGGCTTCTATAGTAAGCCCAAATATGAATCCAGGGGGCCGATTTGAACAAACTTGAATCTGATCTACCCCGCAACGTTGCATACCAAATATCAAAAGATTCTGCCTGCTGGATCTGGAGAAGAAGATTTTTGAAGAAATTTGCCTGAAATGCACTAAGTTCGAATTCAAGCTCCTATAGTGAGCCCAAATATGAATCTAGGGAGCCGATTTGAACAAACTTTAATCAGATCCACCCTACAATGTTGCATGCCAAATATCAAAAGATTCTGCCTGCTGGATCTGGAGAAGAAGATTTTCAAAGAAATTTGCCTGAAATGCAGTAAGTTCAAATTTGGGCTCCTATACTGAGCCCAAATATAAACCCAGAGGGCCGATTTGAACAAACTTGAATCAGATCCACCCCACAATGTTGCATACCAAATATCAAAAGATTCTGCCTGCTGGATCTGGAGAAGAAGATTTTTTAAGAAATTTGCCTGAAATGCACTAAGTTCGAAATCGGGCTCCTATACTGAGCCCAAATATGAACCCAGGGGGGCCGATTTGAACAAACTTGAATCAGATCCACCCTACAATGTTGCATACCAAATATCAAAAGATTCTGCCTGCTGGATCTGGAGAAGAAGATTTTTTAATGTTTTTCCCATTGCCTACAAGTGTTAAAAAGTGCTGACTCAGCACTTTTTCAAAGTCCCGAAACTGTACCCTATGATAAAACCGATGGCAATTTTTTTTTACCAATCCTTTCTGTTGGTCCTAAGGAAGCTGCACACCAAATAAAAATTCTCAGTGCCGTGCAGTTTTGGAGATATGGGCGTTTTAAATTTTTTCTATTTTTAGCTCCTGCGGTTCCCACGGGGCTGCAGGAAAATTTTTTTTTGCATAAATCAAGTACTCATGACCCAATAAGCCCTCACATAAAATTTGGTTCAAATCAGCCTCTCGGTTTGGAAAATAGAAATTTTGGGCGGGGCAAAAAATTTTGCCCCCCCCATAACGACACCAAGTATAGCCCCACAAACTTCTCTTGAACAAATCTGAGTCTACACCTCAAAAGGAAGCTGCACACCAAATATCAAGTCTCTGCTACTGCTGGTTCATGAGAAGAAGATTTACAAAGATTTTGGTGCCCCTTGGGGGCGTGGCACCACCCAGGAGGAGGGGCAACTTCATTTGAACAAATCTGAATTGGCATTAGGTAATAAACATTTAGCCAACATTTGAATAAAATTGGGCTAGTGGTTTAGGAGGAGAAGTCGATAATGTAAAGTTAATGCCGGACGGACGACGACGGACGAAGGACGACGGACGCCGGACAGAAAGTGATTAGTAAAGCTCCCCTTGAGCTTCGCTCAGGTGAGCTAAAAATCATCCTCAAGATCTGTACATAGACAAAACTACAATTGTTGTTGTTTTTTTTTTTTAAATCATTCTCAATAAATGATCACACTTTTGCCTTCTTACTGTATGTTATTTAAACACAACGAAACAAACTCGTTGAATTCGCTAAAACAAGAAGAAACATCTGGGGACGTTTTGACCAATGTCGGGGGACGTTTTGACCAATGCCGGGGGACGTTTTGACCAATGCCGGGGGACCTTTTGACCAATGTCGGGGGACGTTTTGACCAATGCCGGGGGACATTTTGACCAATGTTGGGGGACGTTTTGACCAATGCCGGGGGACGTTTTGACCAATGTCGGGGGACGTTTTGACCAATGCCGGGGGACGTTTTGACCAATGTTGGGGGACGTTTTGACCAATTTTGTTTGGGGGACGTTTTGGTTAGGGGACGTTTTGACCAGCACCCAACAAACTTGAATCTCACCCCCCTAAGGATGCTGCATACCAAATATCAAAAACTTCTTATTGCTAGATCTGAAGAAGATTTTTAAAAAATACTCCTCATACTGCACTAATTTAAACATTTGGGCTCCCATAGAGAGCCCAAATATCGACCCAGGCAATTGATTTCAATAAACATGTGAAACAATCTTCCAAAGATGTTATATGTGAAATTTCAAAGCTTTTGGAGCAGTGGTTTGGGAGAAAAGTAGTCTTATGTTTTTCCCATTACCCAAAGTGTTAAAAAATGCTGACTCAGCACTTTTTCAAAGTCCCCAAAAAGTACCCCATGATAAAACCGATGGCAATTTTTTATTACCATTCCATTCTGTTGGTCCTAAGGAAGCCTTACAACAAATAAGAATTCTCAGTGCCATGTAGTTTTGGAGATATGGGCGTTTTAATTTTTTTCTATTTTTAGCTCCTGTGGTTCCCATGGGGCTATGGAAAAAAAATTTTCTGTATAAATTAGGTACTTATGACCCAATAAGCACTCACGTAAAATTTGGTTCAAGTCGGCCTCGCGGTTTGGAAAATAGAAATTTGGGGCGGGGCCAAAATTTTTGCCCCTCCTTTAACATCGTCAAATATAGTCTCTCGAACTTCTCTTTAACAAACTTGAGTCTACACCTCAAAAGGAAGCTGCATACCAAATATCAAGTCTCTGCTATTGCTGGTTCTTGAGAAGAAGATTTTTTAAGAATTGGAGCATTTTTACCCCATCCCTCTGCTCAATATGAGCCGAAACCTAATTTGACAAAAAATCAAAATGCCCTTATATAACCCCTACTCACATGAAATTTCATTAATATGCGGCCAGTGGTTTGGGACAAAAAGGCCCAAACACCACCTTCACGACAGACGCCGGACGCCGGACGAAAAGTGATCAGAATAGCTCATCCTGACTTTCAATCAGGTGAGCTAAAAAGATTCTGCCTGCTGGATCTGGAGTTGATTTTTTAAGAAATTTGCCTGAAATGCACTAAGTTCAAATTTGGGCTTCTATAGTGAGCCCAAATATGAACCCAGGGGACCGATTTGAACAAACTTGAATCAGACCCATACCAAGATGCTGCATACCAAGTATCAAAAGATTCTGCCCACTGGTTCTGGAGAAGAAGATTTTTTAATAATTTTTCTATAATTCATATGGTGCTGTCAGAGTTATGCCCCATACAGAGCCCCCAAGGGACGTGGCCATTTCATTTGAACAAACATGAATTGCCAAACAGTAATGAACATGCACATGAAGTTTCGAGAAAATTGGACCAGTGGTTTCAGAGGAGAAGTCGTTTGAAAAATGTTTACGACAGACGACAGGCGGCAAGTGATAAGTTGAGCTCCCTTCGGTGAGCTAAAAAATCAATAATTTGACCCCGAGGTCAAAGGTCAAGGTCATATGTAGGTCATGATGGTACAAGTCACATCATCTTTTGGTGATACACTTACATGCCAAAAATCATATACCTTGGTCAAAAGATTTTTTAACAAATCAACGTGACCTTGAGGTCAAAGGTTAAGGTCATATATGGATCATGATGGTACGTGACACATCGTCTCATGGTGATACACCCACATGCCTAATATCATAAACCGAGGAGAAAAGGTAAAAAAAAAGTACTGGCACCGACAAACGTACTTGCCAAACAAGAGGCCCCATGGAGCCTTAATCGCTCACCGGCCAAAGTGGTTCAAAGAAGTATTTGGGGTCACATTCAGTTAGACATGGTTCATCAAGACTACAAAGGAATAAAGTCATGAGAGACAAATTTTATGGAACTAGGGACATGGCTTAAACAAACTTGAATCTTACCCCCCTAAGGATGCTGCATACCAAATATCAAAAGCATTCATCTGCTGGATCTGAAGAAGAAAATTTTTTAAAGAAAAGTCCTCATTTTGAACTAAGTTATCATTCAGGCTCCCACAGTGAGCCCAAATAGGAACCCAGGGACTTTGGCTTTAACAAACTTGAATCTCACCCACCTAAGGATGCTACACACCACATATCAAAACATTCTGACTGCTGGATTTGAAGAAGATTTTTTAAGACAATTCTTCATTTCGAACTAAGTTACAATTCAAGCTTCCACATTGAGCCCAAATATGGACCTAGGAATATGGCTTGAACAAACCTGAATCTCCTCCCCCCCCCCCCCCCCCCCCCCCCCCCCCCCAAGGATGCTGCATACCAAATATCAAAACATTCCAACTGCTGGATCTGAAGAAGAAGATTTTTAAAGAAAATTCCTTATTTTGAACTAAGTAATCATTCAGGCTACGACAGTGAGCCTAAATATGAACCCAGAGACTTTTCTTTAACAAACTTAAATCTCCCCCCCCCCCCCCCCCCCACCCCCAAGCATGCTGCATACCCAATATCAAAATATTCTGCCTGCTGGATCTTGAGAAGATTTTTAAAAAAATTTGCCTGAAATGCACTAAGTTCAAATTTGAGCTCCTATACTGAGCCAAAATATGAACCCAGGGGGCTGATTTGAAGAAACTTGAATCAGATTCACCCCACAATATTGCATACCAAATATCAAAAGATTCTGCCTGCTAGATCTGGAGAAGATTGTTTTCTAAGAAATTTGCCTGAAATGCACTAAGTTCAAATTCAAGCTTCTATAGTGAGCCCAAATATGAATCCAGGGGGGCCGATTTGGACAAAATTGAATCAGATCCACCCCACAATGTTGCATACCAAATATCAAAAGATTCTGCCTGCTGGATCTGGAGAAGATTTTTTAAGAAATTTGCCTGAAATGCACGGAGTTCGAATTTGGGCTTCTATACTCAGCCCAAATATGAACCCAGGGGGCTAATTTGTACAAACTTGAATCAGATCCAGCCCACAATGTTGCATACCAAATATTAAAAGATTCTGCCTGATGGATCTGGAGAAGAAGATTTTTCAAGAAATTTGCCTAAAATGCACATAGTTCAAATTCGGGCTTCTATAGTGAGCCCAAATATGAACCCAGCGAGCCAATTTGAACAAACTTAAATCTGACCCCCTAGAGATGATGTATACCAAATGAGAAAGAATTCTGCCTGATGGATCTGAAGAAGATTTTTTTAATTTTGGAAAGAAATTCATGGGTGCTAACAGATTTATGCCCCTTGTGGTGCCCCCTGTGGGTGCAGCAAGTTTATTTGTACAAGTTTGAATTGACATATGGTAGGGAACATGCATACCAAATTTGGTTCAATTTGATCCAGTAGTTTGGGAGGAGTAGTCGTTAATGTAAAGTTCACAACGGAAGGCAAGTGATAAGTTAAGCTCCCTTCGGTGAGCTAAAAATCAGTAATCTGATCAAAGATCAATGTCATATATGGGTCATGAAGGTACGCAACACATCGTCTTATGGTGATACAATCGCATGTCAAATATCATAAGCCAATGTGACAAGGTAAATTAGTTTTAGCCCGGACAAGCTTTCTTAATAAAAAATCAGTAATTTGACCTTGAGGTCAAAGATCAATGTCATATGTGGGTCATGATGGTACATCGTCTCATGATGAAACTCCCACATGTCAAATATCATAAGCCTAGGTCAAAAGACTAGAGGCTCTAAGGAGCCTATAATCGCTCATCTGGAACTTTATATAAAAATGTGATTTCCCATAGGCTTTCCATGGTAACTATACAATTGTGGCCATGTCTGTAACATAACATCAACATTACATGAGGATCATTGATTGGTAGAAGGTGTCCCAGTCCTCAATCATGTGAAGTTTCAAAACAAAGTTTCAGAGAAGATTTTTGCAAAATCCATCAATCAGAATCAGAGAATGTCTCCAGTGGCCATATTTTCCAACCAACAGGAACAAAAAGATGATCGTTCGTAGAGGGCCTCCCCTCCAACAGACCATTCCTGCGAAGTTTGGTTCACATCGGCTAAGTAGTTTGAGAGAAGAAGATGAAAATGTGATTTCCCATAGGGATTCTATATTAAATAAAGCTGCAACTGCAGCCAGGTTTACAACCCGATCAACATTAAATGAGGATCGTGGGTAGAGGGGGTCCCAGTCATCATTTATGTGAAGTATCAGAACATTTGGCCTGGCAGTTTCAGAGGAGAAGATTGTTGAAAATCCAGCAACCAGAATCAAAGAATGCCTCTAGCAGCCCTGTTTTTCAACCCACGGGAACAAAATGAGGATTGTTTGCAGAGGACCTCCCACAGACATTCCTGCTAAGTGTGGTTCACGTCGGATCTGTAGTTCGAGAAGAGGATGAAAATGTGATTTCCCATAGGGTTTCTATAGTAACTATAAGCTGCAATTGAAGCCATGTTTGCAACCTGATTAACATTATTGAGGATCTTTGGTAGAGGGGGGTCCCAGTCATCAACCATACAAAGTTTCAAAACATTTGGCCCTGTGGTTTCAGAGGAGATTTTTCAAAATCCACCAATCAGAATCAAAGAATGCCTTTGGCGGCCATGTTTTCAAACCCATGGGAACAAAATGAGGATTGTTTGTAGAGGACCTCCCGTTGACTACCCCTGCCAGGTTTGGTTCACGTCGGCTCTGTAGTTCCAGAGAAGATAAAATGTGATTTCTCATAGGGCTTTTATGGCAACTGTTAGCCGCAATTGCAGCCAGGTTTACAACCGGATCAACATTAAATGTGGATCGTTGGTAGAGGGTGTCCCAGTCATCATCTTTATGAAATTTCAAAACATTTGGTCTGGCGGTTTCAGAGAAGATATTTGAAATTCCACCAACCAGAATCAAAGAATGCCTCTGGAAGCCATGTTTTTCATCCGACGGTAACAAAATGAGGATCGTTTGTAGAGGACCTCCCATAGACCATTCCTGCCAAGTTTGGTTCACACCGGCTAAGCGGTTACAGAGAAGAATATGAAAATGTGAAAAGTTTACGGATGCCGGACGATGACGGAAGCCAAGTGATGTGAAAAGCTCACATGGCCTTTTAGGCCAGGTGGGCTAATTAAAAAAAATAGGCCGATGAAATCGTCAGATGTGTACACATACACGCAACTAGTAGAAAGCTGTATGACGGAGGGCCACCCTGGATGCTGACATTATGTACACCATACACAGTGTGGGTACATATAGAAAAGGATTAGAGGAGTGCCTAATTTGATGGATAAAGGGTTAATATCTCCAGATCAAATTATTAGATTTACAATAAAATGAAAGTGTCAATGACACTGTAGCTCAACTTGTCAAGACAAAGACATGCATGTGTAGTATGTGACACAGCAATGACAAACATCTAGGTAATGACCTGATAACAAAGGTACATATAAAGTATTGTAACGGTCTGTACATAAATACTGACCGTTGCCTGTAACAAATGGAAAAGGTAAAGTATTGTAAAGGTGGGTAACAGACAGATGCTAAACTAGAAAAGAAATCTTTGCGTCCCAGAATGGGTCTGACTGAACCCCAAAATAGTTGTTCTCATAGCACAGTGATAACAATGGCATCCCAAAACACACTTGTTCCTGTCCCAAGGTGAAAACAAAGGTACCCAAGAAGTTTTGTGAAGATCAATTCATAAATACGAGCTGTATAGAACTTGTGACAAAAAACTGATTGGACCTAATTTTGGTACAAAATGGCCACTGGTAGCCATCTTGAATTTTGGACAGTACCCAGAAACACTCATTCTCGTCCCAAGGTGATAACAAAGGTACCCAAGAAGTTTTGTGAAGATCGGTTCATAAATACAGCCTCTACCCTGAGCCGTATTGACATGTGTGCTCACATTGTGTAAGTAGCACTGAATAAATCAAAGTTCATTTAATTTGCATAATTTCTGCATGAAAAAAAAACCCTTACAGTATGTGATGTATTCCATTTTACTAAACATTCATACAAAAATTTATTCAAATCAGAACTTTCATACAGAAGTTCTGTACAAAAGACTGATTGCACTAATTTTGGTACAAAATGGCTGCTGGTGGCCATCTTGAATTTCGGACCACACCCAAAAACACTCGCTCTCATCCCACGGTGATAACAAAGGTACCCAAGAAGTTTCGTAAAGATTGGTTCATAAATATGGCCTCTAGTCTGAGCTGTATAGAAGTTGTGTACAAAAAACTGATTAGACCTAATTTCGGTACAAAATGGCCACTGGCAGCCATCTTGAATTTTAGACCGTAACCAGAAACACTCGTTCTCGTCCCAAGGTGATAACAAAGGTACCCAAGACATTTCGTGAAGATGAGTTCATAAATACAGACTCTAGTCTGAGCCATATTGACATGTGTACTTACTGTGTGTAAGTCGCACTGAAAAAATCAAAGTTCACCTAATTTGCATAATTTCTGCACGTGAAAAAAAACCCGTATTATATGTGATGCATCCCATGGTACTAAACATTCACACAAAAAATTATTCAAATCAGCACTTTCATATGGAAGTTCTGTGCAAAAATCTGATTGCACCTAATTTTGTACAAAATGGCTGCCATCGGCCATCTTGAATTTCGGACCGGACCTAAAAACACTCGTTCTCGTCCCACGGAGATACCAAAGGTACCCAAGAAGTTTCGTAAAGATCGGTTCATAAATACGGCCTCTAGCCCGACCCGTATTGGCATTTGCACTTACAGTGCTGAAAGTAACACCAAAAACATCAAAATTAGTCTAATTTGCACAATTTACGCACGAGAAAAAAACCCGTATTATATGTGATGTATCCCATGCTACTAAACATTCATACAAAAAATTATTCAAATCAGAGCTTTCATATGGAAGTTCTGTACAAGAAACAGATTTCTGCATCATCGGTACAAAATGGCGGCTGGCAGCCATCTTGAATTTCGGACCGCACCCAAAAACACTCGTTCTCGTCCCACGGTCATAACAAAGGTACCCAAGAAGTTTCGTAAAGATCGGTTCATAAATACGGCCTCTAGCCCGAGCCATAGCAGCTTGGCACTTCCAGCTCTGAAAGTAACACTAAATAAATCAAAGTCAGTCTAATTTGCATAATTTACGCACGAGAAAAAAACCCGTATTATATGTGATGTATCCCATGGTACTAAACATTTATACAAAACTTTATTCAAATCAGAACTTTCATACAGAAGTTCTGTACAAAAAACTGATTTTTGCATCATCGGTACAAAATGGCCGCTGGCAGCCATCTTGAATTTCGGACCACACCTAAAAACACTCGTTCCCGTCCCAGGGTCATAACAAAGGTACACAAGAAGTTTCGTAAAGATCGGTTCATAAATACGACCTCTAGCCCGAGCCATAGCCAATTGTTGACATACGGACAGACGGACAGACGGCCGACGGGCCATGACAATAGCTCAAATTTGACTTCGTCAAAGTTGAGCTAAAAAAGTATACAGCACAGCATATCAGTAACCTGAATACATATAATAAGTAACCTGATAATCGGATTAATATTTTTTGAGTTATCGCATGCAGAAAAAATGGATTGAAGGAGTTCTCAATTTGAAGGATAAAGGGTTAATATCACAGGATCGAATTATCAGATTTACACCAAAAGCTTTTCAGCTCGGCACATCAGTAACCTGAACACAAAAACAAGAGGGGGCCAGAGGGCGCTCACCTGACATGGTAGCCTAAATATCAACCCAGAGAATTGATTTCAACAAGTTGCATCTGCTCCTCCTAAGAAAAGCCTCCTACCAAATATCCAAAGATTCTGACCAGTGGATCTAAAAAAAAGATTTTTAAAGAATATTCCTCATATTGAACTAAGTTATAATTCGGGCTCTCACAGGGAGCCCATATATGAACCCAGGGACTTGGCTTTAACAAACTTGAATCTCACCCCCCAAATGATGCTGCACACCAAATATAAAAACATTCCGACTGCTGGATCTGAAGATGCATACCAAATATCAAAAGATTCTGCCTGCTGGATCTGGAGAAGATGATTTTTTAAGAAATTTGCCTAAATGCACCAAGTTCAAATTTGGGCTCCTATACTGAGCCCAAATATGAACCCAGGGGGCCGATTTGAACAAAATTGAATCAGATCCACCCCACAATGTTGCATACCAAATATCAAAAGATTCTGCCTGCAGGATCTGGAGAAGATTTTTTAAGAATTTTGCCTGAAATGCACTAAGTTCAAATTCAGGCTTCTATAGTCAGCCCAAATATGAATCCAGGGGGCCGATTTGAACAAACTTGAATTTGCGTATACTAAATAGGAAAGAATTCTGCCTGGTGGATCTGAAGAAGATTTTTTTAAATTTTGGAAAGAAATTCAAGGGTGCTATCAGAGTTATGCCCCTTGTGGTGCCCCCTGTGGGTGCATTAAGTTTATTTGTACAAGTTTGAATTGACATATGATGGGGAACATGCACACCAAATTTGGTTCAAATTGATCAAGTAGTTTGGGAGGAATAGTCGATAATGTAAAGTTCACGACGGACGACAATGACGGACAGCAAGTGATAAGTTAAGCTCCCTTTGGTGAGCTAAATATCGATAGTGATCGTCATTCCATGGTCAAAACGTGGTAAATTGCTTCTCCTTTGGGATAGATTACACCTCGAAGCAGTGTTGTATATATTGAGAAATAATCGACTTTGGCATTCAAGACTTTGTTAATGATTGGCGATTTCCGTCAGTACTGAGTAATCGCAGAAACTCTTCCATAGTATGTATACAAACGTTGTCAGGTACTCAACAATGTTCGTTTGTATACACATTTCAGAATAGTTTCTGTGAATACTGCTTTCCATTCCCTATAGTTTTGATCCCATATTCGGTGAAATAATGGCCACAGATGACTGGATATTATCCAGTTATGGCACTCGGTTAGTCGTCGGTTGTGAAAATGAGCCAACACTATCAGTCCTACCGGTCATTATTACAAACAATGTCTCCAATAG
Source organism: Pictodentalium vernedei (assembly GCA_031216915.1). Lineage (NCBI taxonomy): Eukaryota > Metazoa > Mollusca > Scaphopoda > Dentaliida > Dentaliidae > Pictodentalium > Pictodentalium vernedei. Next base: position 326,982,484 of record CM062290.1, on the reverse strand, counting down.
GTCTGAACAACTAGACTACTCTAAGGCCTGCAAGTTTATATGGTTACATCTCAGATAAAAATATATTTTCTCTTCACTGCACATCTGGTCAAAGTGAAGAATAATTTTAATCATCACTGATGAAAGCACAAAAATTAGAAGCCTTGGTCAAGCCGGTATAAAACAGGCGAACGAATGTTTCCTCAATCCATTGTGCGCCTAAAATGGTGCGACAGATTTTTCGGTCAAGTGAATTACTGGACCCCAGACAAATGACAAGGAAGTCTACCCAAATAGACCTTAAGCTGCAGAAAAATTAATTCTCAGGCTATTTTTTCTTTTTAAATCAGTTAGGAAGGAAAGGATTTAATTTTTTTTTTGTTCAACTTCTTGAAAGTAGTGAGCACTGTCTTTTTCTACAGAATATATAGAAGTACATAATTATACAAAGAAACTCTAATTTATTGGTGTTTAAGGTCACATATTTCTGTTCAATGACTGCCATTTGGGGGTATAATGAATGGGAACAAATTGTGCATCCCCTTCACAGCACTGTGATGGCATAAAAATCGGTTGTCATGCCAATTTTACTAAAGGTTTTTTCTAAATCTACTCCTCACTTTAGGCCGACCTGAGCTCGAAAGCCAAGGTAGGCCTGGGATGTGGCATAGAATTATATTCTACTGCCGATATTTTCAATGGACGGGAAAAAGCAAACCTCTGCAGCATAGGTATGTGCAGGGTTTCCACTAGGGGAAAGGGAATGAGAACGTTAGCATGGCGACCGATAATCGAACCATGGTTGGCCCATGGTGTGAAAGTTTTGAATTCCAGAATCCTAAAACCCCCATTTCCTTGAATATGAGAGGATATTTTTGGATCTTTTCACGGAGATATATTTGTCCAATTTTACATATTTGTCCAATTTTACACACTGACAGCCAGTAATTTCCCCGAGATGAATAAGATGTAAGTAAGAGAAAATGGTTGCTCAACCGAAAAATAATTCATAGTATATGTGAGTTGTTATTTGCCTAGGGCATTTCGTCCCAATAAAACTGTCAAGCCTTGGCATTTTCACTGGGACTAAACGTCCAGGGTGAATAGAACGTGTGAGTAGGAAGGGTAGATTCGCCCATAATTAAAAATTCCATTTTCAATTAGGGGCGAAAAGACGCTTGTGAGATATTTTAGCAGACACAAGCACTGCGCAAAAATCTCATTGCAAGTGCATGGTACAAATTTTGATGTTTGCGGCCAGTGTGAAAACGAATACTCGATATTACTATTGTTTGATGTCTTTGATGTTAAAAAACTGCTTTGAAATCAATTACTCTCCAGGTGCAGGGACAGAATGGGGAAATGGACATGCGTTCTGCTGTCAATGAAATATGTGTACGGAAATCGCAAAAGTTTAGAAATGGCAATTCCACAAGCTAGGAACTAATTGTATTCTCGAGGGACAGGCAGATAATGGCAAATTTCAAAAATTCTGTTATGTCGTGAAGGTGACCTGGTGGGGGAATGCGTCCGTTTGACAGCTGCTGTGCCGGTACAGCAGAAACCTTGATGTGAGTATGGTACCGCATCACAGAAATGAACAAGCAACGATTATAACTAGAGTCGATCCATCACCAGGGGGTGTGATACCCCCTCAATCCATCGCCAGGTGGTGTGTTATCCCCGCACCAATACCTGAGGGTGAACAAGGTCAACTATGTGACATCTTGGTGTTCAGAAAACAATAGGTGTCACCTAAGGTGACACAAACAACTACCCCGACCTTTCAGCTGGAAATGTTTTAAAGTGCATGACTAAGTGAAGCATACATGTATTCTCAATATTACGAGAATATTAGACATTGAAATCAACCAAGGACATCACATAAGTTTTCTGCACATCTTCATTGTGTGTATGATCATATCCTGAAGTTTCAGCTATCTGTATTTAAAACTGTAAGAGGAGTTGATTACAGCATAAAGGTATCCTCTATTGAAAATAGCACTAAAAATGTTGTAAGTCAAGAAAGGGAAATAACTGTGGAGAAACAAAATTTTCGCAAGACTTTATACATGTTGCACATCTTCATTGTGTGTATGATCATATTCTGAAGTTTCAACTATGTGAATTGAAAAGTGGGGGAGGAGTTGATAAAAGCATGACGGTACCCTCCATTAAACAATTTTGTGACGGAAGGACTGACGGACAGATGGACTGACGGACACGAGGAATCCTATATACCCCTGCCTAGCGGGTAGGGGTATAATAGGCGGGGGTGTAAAAAAGATGTGCGCATTGGAAATGCATGCGTCGAGATGTGGTGGCTATTGGAAATTGTTGAATGTCCATAAAACTGTGTCAGAGATTGTTGAATGTCCATAAAACTGTGTCAGAAAACTGATTAACGAAAGGAACCTTAACCAAGTCACCACTAATCCAATACAAAAGAATAGGATACCACGCCTGGAAATAATCAGACTGTCATCTGCAGAATGAGGTTTCCAGAGGGTGAATTTGGTGATGCTACCCTGCACAGCAGGGTAGCATTAGTAAATTTACCCTCTGTCAACCTCAATCTGAATCAAGGTCCCAGACCTTAACAGAAAGAGGTACTCAGCGGATAAATTGAGGGTATTCTAGCCCACTGTATGGGATAGCTTACCCCCTGGGACCTCATCCTGCTGATGACAGATTGCTTATTTCCAGGCTTGGGATACATAGTGTATTTCATTTGCAAGTTGTAGCTAACTTGACAAACTTGAACTTGGTAAGTTATAAGTGAAAAGGAAAAATTGAAGATCATTGGTTCCAATGTTATTTGGTGAAATTTAAACATAACAGCATTGTGTGTGCACGTCGAGTAATCCATGCATTCTTAAATGTAAACTGTAAGGCTGGCTAAAGAAAGAATGTTGATACACAAAAACAGCAACTTTTTTCTCAGAAATGAATGCTAATCAATAGCTCTTATATCTAGAGGTCCCGCCTAATGAGCACACCAAGTTCAAAAACAATCCTCAGATAAATGTGTTCTGGAGGCCATGTCAAAGAAGAATGTTGATGCATGAATGCAATAAATTCAAAGATTGTTGCTAACAGCATAGTTTTCGATGGTAATGAAAAGAAAATCAATAGCTCCTATCTTATTTATTTATTGGTGGTTTAAGGTCACATATTTCTGCACAATGGCTAACCATGACCACGACAGTTTTACAGGTGGAGGAAGCCGGAGTACCCAGAGAGAACCACCGAGCAACTGTCAGCTCCCCAACATATTAACTCCACACAAGCAGGGTTAGCATTGGTTGAAGACAAATGCACCATCAACGTGCAGTACACCTTAGTGCACAGCGTCACCGTGCCCCCACATGGGCAATGGGGGTGAAGTGTCTTGCCCAAGGACACAACGCGGTTGCCGCAGGTGGGATTCGAACAGAGGACCTCTAGGCTTGCAGCCTGCACCTCTACCTGCTGAGCCACCGTGCCACCGCACCCCCCAGCTCCTATCTTTGTCACCCTGCATAAGCATACTAAGTTTCAAAACAATCTGATAATGAATGTGCCCTCTGAGGCATGCTAAAGGAAGATGTTAGTGCACAAATGCATAAAGTTTGAAGGTCATTGCTTGTGGCAATGTTTTTATTTTCTTTTTTTATGGAAATTCATAAATATACCCTGCAGAGAGTGCAAAAGGGATAAGTTGATGCACAAATGCTGTAAGTTCAAAGGCTGGTGATAATGACAATACTTTTTATGGAAATGAAAAATGAAAGTGTCAATGACACTGTAGCTCAACTTGTTTAAGACATGTACATGTATAGTATGTGACACAGCAATGACAAACATCTAGGTAATGACCAGATGACAAAGGTACATGTGAAGTATTGTAACAGTCTGTACATAAATGCTGACCGTAGCCTGTAACAAATATATAGGTAAAGTATTGTAAAGGTGGGGTAACAGTTAGATGCTAAACTAGAAAAGAAATCTTTTGAGTCCCAGACTGGGTTTGACTGAACCCAAAAATGTTTGTTCTCATAGCACAGTGATAACAAAGGCACCCAAGAACACTTGTTCCTGTCACAAGGTGAAAACAAAGGTACCTCAGGAAGTTTTGTGAAGATCGGTTCATAAATACAGACTCTATCCCGAGCCGTATTTACATGTGCACTTACTGTGTATAAGTAGCACTGAACAAATTAAAGTTCATCTAATTTGCATAATTTCTGCACGAGAAAAAAACCCGTATTATATGTGATGTATTCCATGTTACTAAACATTCCTACAAAAATTTATTCAAATCAGAACTTTCATACATACAGAAGTTCTGTACAAACAAGAGGCCCCATGGGGCTTTAAGGCACTCAACTGACATGGTTGTCTAAATATAAACCAGAGACTTGACTTGAATAAGCTGCATACGTCCCTCCTAAGAAAAGCATATACCAACTAGACGAAGCTATTATGCCCACACAAAACTCAGGATTTTCCTTCTATTTTCAATTCCTGCACATCCCAAAATTGAGATAAACGCATAAAAAACAGATTTTTTTTTAATATTTGTTCGGAAATTTTCGAAGTCCCAAACAAAATTTTTTCAGACTAAAATTTTGTCTTCTTCTTAAAATGGACCAAAATGCAAACACAAAAAAACTCATTTCCGGATTTTGGTCCAAAATTTTCCAAGTCCCACTCGGACCCCAAATTTTCAGTGTAAAAAAAAAAAATTTTTGTCTTAAAATTGACCAAAACGCATAAAAAAAACAAAAAAACTAACTTCAGGATTTTGGTCCAAAATTTCGACCAGGACCCCAAATTTTCAGCCTAAATATGAACCCAGGGATTTGGCTTGGACAAACTTGAATCTCACCTCCCTATGCATGCTGCATACCAAATATCAAAAGCTTCCTATTGGTAGATCTGAAGAAGATGATTTTTAAAGAATATTCCTCATACTGGCACTGCACTAATTTAAACATTTGGGCTCCCATAGACAGCCCAAATATGGACCCACGGAATTGATTTCAATAAACATGTGAAACAATCTTCCAAAGATGTTATATGTGAAATTTGAAAGCTTTTGGAGCAGTGGTTTCGGAGAAAAGTAGTGTTAAATGTTTTTCCCATAACCCACAGTGTTAAAAAATGCTGACTCAGCACTTTTTCAAAGTCCCCAAAAAGTACCCTATGATAAAACCGATAGCAATTTTTTTTTGACCATTCCATTCTGTTGGTCATAAGGAAGCTTCACACCAAATAAGAATTATCAGTGCTGTGTAGTTTTGGAGATATGGGCGTTTTAATTTTTTTCTATTTTTAGCTCCTGCAGTTCCGATGGGGCAACAGGAAACAATTTTTTGGCAGAAATTAAGTACTTATGACCCAATAAGCCCTCATATCAAATTTGGTTCAAATCTGCCTCTCGGTTTGGAAAATAGAAATTTTGGGCGATGCGAAAATTCTTGCCCCTCCCATAACGAAGGGAAATATAGCTCTTCGAACTTCTCTTGAGGAAATCTGAGTCTACACCTCAAAAGGAAGCTGCACACCAAATATCCAGTCTCTGCTACTGCTGGTTCACAAAAGAAGATTTTTTCAGATTTAAGCACACTTTTTAGGCGTGGCACTACAGAGGGGCGGATCAACTTGATTTGAACAAACTTGAATTGACATGATAGGGTACATGTACAGCAAATTTTGTTGAATTTGGTCCAGTAGTTTGTTAGAAGAAGTTGATAATGTAAAGTTAAAGCCGGATGGATGCTGGACAGAAAGTGATTAGTAAAGCTCCTCTTGAGCTGTGCTCAGGTGAGCTAAAAACTGATTGAATTAATTTTGGTACAAAATGGCTGATGGCGGCCATCTTGAATGTTGGACCGCACCCAAGAACACTCGTTCTCGTCCCACGGTGATAACAAAGGTACCCAAGAAGTTTTGTAAACATCGGTTCATAAATATGGCCTCTAGCCTGAGCCAAAAAGAAGTTGTGTACAAAAAACTGATTGGACCAAGTTTCGGTACAAAATGTCCACTGGCCGTCAACTTGAATTTTGGACCGCAAACAGAAACACTCGTTCTCGTCCCAAGGTGATAACAAAGGTACCCATGAAGTTTTGTGAAGATCAGTTCATAAATACAGCCTCTAGCCCGAGCCGTACTGACATGTGCACTTACCCTGTATAAGTAGCACTGAATAAACCCAAGTTCATCTAATTTGCATAATTTCTGCACGAGAAAAAAACGTGTAAGTGATATATTCCATGTTACTAAACATTCATACAAAAATTTATTCTAATCAGAACTTTCATACAGAAGTTCTGTACAAAAAAATGATTGCACTTACTAAAGTACAAAATGGTTGCTGGTGGCCATCTTGAGTTCGGACCGCAACCAAAACCACTCGTTCTCGTCCCACGGTGATAACAAAGGTACTCAAGATGTTTTGTAAAGATCGGTTCATAAATACAGCCTCTAGCCAGAGCCGTATTGGCATTTGCACTTATAGTGCTGAAAGTAACACCAAAAAACATCAAAGTTAGTCTAATTTGCGTAATTTACGCACGAGAAAAAAAACCGTATTATATGTGATGTATCCCACTATCCTAAACATTCATACCAATGAAAGTGTCAATGACACTGTAGCTCAACTTGACAAACTTGATTTGGTAAGTTATAAATGAAATGGCAAAATTGAAGATCATTGGTACCAATGTTATTTGAAGAAATTTCAACATAACAGCATTGTGTGTACACAGCATCAGAGTAATCCATGCATTTTTTAAATGTAAATTGTAAGACTGGTTAAAGGAAGAATGTTGATACACAAATGCAGTATGTTCAGAGGTTATTGTAAATGGCAACTTTTTTCACAGAAATGAATGCTAATCAATAGCTCTTATCTAAAGGTCTTGCCTAATGAGCACTCCAAGTTCAAAAACAATCCTAAGATAAATGTACCCTGTAGGCCATGTCAAAGAATGTTGATGCACAAATGCAATAAATTTAAAGATTGTTGCTAACAGCAACAGTTTTTGATGGAAATGAAAAGAAAATCAATAGCCCCTATCTTTGTCACCCTGCATAAGCATACAAAGTTTCAAAATAACCTGATAATGAATGTGCCATCTGAGGCATGCCAAAGGAAGATGTTAATGCACAAATGCACTAAGTAGAAGGTCATTGCTTGTGGCAATGGTTTGGGGTTTTTTTTATGGAAATTCATAAATATACCCTGCTGAGAGTTCAAAAGGGATAAGCTGATGCACAAATGCAGTAAGTTCAAAGGCTGGTGATAACGACAATAATTTTTTATGGAAATGAAAAAAAGCAATAGCTCACATCCAGAGGTCACCCCGAACACAATACCAAGTTTCAAAGTGATCCGATCATAAATTTGTCCTGACGGGTGTGTTAAAGGGAAATATTGAGGCCTGACTTAACTAAGTTCAAAGGTCAGCGGCAACATTTTTTGACAGAAATGGAAGAAAATCGACAGCTCCCATATAGATGTCACCCCACACAAGCACACCAAGTTTGCAAGTGATCCAATCATAAATGTGCCCTGCAGGGTGTGTCAAACGGAAATATTGATGCTTAACTGCACTAAGTTTTTACTAAGTTCATCAAAGGTCATTGCCAGTGGCAACATTTTTTGACGGAAATCAAAGAAAATCAATAGCTCCCATCTGGAGGAAACCCCAAACAAACATACTAAGTTTCAAACTGATCTGATTATAAATGTGCCCTGTAGGGCATGCCAAAGGAATATATTGATACCTGACTAAGCTAAGTTCAAAGATCTTTGCAACAGCAACATTTTTTGAAGGACGGAAATGGAAGAAAATCGACAGCTCCCATCTAGAGGTAACCCCAAACAAGCATGCCACTTTTCAAAGCGATCTCATCATAAATGCGACCTCTGAGGTGTGCCAAATGAAATTGTGGATGTACGTACTAACATACTAACATACTAACGTATGTACGTACGTATATCGACAGACGAGAAGTGATGGCAATAGCTCAGCTTGACTTTGTCAAGTTAAGCTAAAAATTATTCAAATCAGAGCTTTCATATGGAAGTTCTGCACAAAAATATGATTGCACCTAATTTTGTACAAAATGGCTGCCAGTGGCCGTAATGAATTTCGGACAGGACCCAAAAACACACGTTCTCGTCCCACGGTGATAACAAAGGTACCCAAGAAGTTTTGTAAAGATCGGTTAAAAAATGCGGCCTGTAGACCGAGCCATGTTGACGGCGCGACAGATGGACACGGCCGACGGGCCCTGACAATACCTCAAATTTGGCTTTGTTTCACAGCAGGGAAAAGAAGAAGTTGTGAGACCCACATACACCTGTCACCAATAGTTGGTGTCTGACAATTGACATGGGAAATGTGAAACTGTTGTCTTTGTTTTACAGCAAAAAAATAATTCCCCCCCCCCCAACAAAAGTAATTGTGAAGGCCATAAATAAACACATGTTACTGTGAAGTCTAGTGATGATCAGCCCATCCACAAGAGATATAGAACAAAGCCATAATGCCACATGTTGGGAGATTTGTATGTATTTTCTTTGTTTTACTGCAGGAAAGCCAATCCTTCAATCACAATTAGAGACACATTTGAAAGCCTTTCTCGTAAATAACCTTCATTCCAAATTTCATGGAGATATGATAACCCAAACCCGAGATACGAGGGAACAGACAAAAAGAATTGGCTATTTTACAAGGAAAATAGCAAATTTTCAAAGTTAAAAAGGGGGATAAGTCTAGAAAGTGAAATGTAAGATATATTATGAGAGACTCATTTGAAAGAAACGCAAGCAAAGCTGTGATGAATATTCCGATTTGTGGACTAAAAGGTAGACAAACGCACATCATAAGATCATAATCAGTGCTGTCAAGGAGTGGGACTGCAAATATGAGGCAATCATATGAATACCTACTCACCTTTCTTCCCACAATATATAAACTGCCCTGTGTACAATCCCTCAGGGGCAATAAATGTCTCTTTTCTCAAGCCATATCTGTAAGGATTTCTGAACACAACTTTTGCAAGAGGTGCACCACGTCCTGGGTCATGAATAATATCCTGAAAAAGAATATTTAAAAATTCAATTCTAAAGGAATTAATGTCGAGTGCTTTTATCACACAAGAACTCACACCCTAGGCACTGTGTCCTGAGTGCCCTCACTGTTCTGGATCTGATCTCGCACCATACCAAAGGACATCAAAATCTGTTATCCAAAGCTTGAGGTATGTGAAATGCTTGCTTTGAAGTACGAACATACAGATGGAGTGCTCAACGAAATACCCACAGAAACATCCTCTGGATATAGGGGGCATAAAAAATACAGTGGAGCCCACTTAATTGGATATCTCTTAACTGAATAATCCTGTTAATTGAATATAACTTCCCAACACAAAACCATTGATCATACCTCCAGTACAAATTTGACCTGTTAACTGAATATAGGTTATAGAGTAAACTCCTGTTAATTGAATAAATGAAAGTGTCAATGACACTATAGCTCAACTTGTCAAGACAAAGACATGTACATGTATAGTATGTGACACAGCAATGACAAACATCTAGGTAATGACCTGATAACAAAGGTACATATAAAGTACTGTAACGGTCTGTACATAAATACTGACCGTTGCCTGTAACAAATGTATAGGTAAAGTATTGTAAAGGTGGGTGACAGTCAGATGCTAAACTAGAAAAGAAATCTTAGTCCCAGAGTGGGTCTGACTGAACCCCCAAAATATTTGTTCTCATAGCACAGTGATAACAAAGGCACCCCAAAACACACTCATTCCTGTCCCAAGGTGAAAACAAAGGTACCCAAGAAGTTTCGGGAAGATCAGTTCATAAATATGAGCTGCGTAGAAGTTGTGACAAAAAACTGATTGGACCTAATTTCGGTACAAAATGGCCACTGGCAGCCATCTTGAATTTTGGACCGCACCCAGAAACACTCGTTCTCGTCCCAAGGTGATAACAAAGGTACCCAAGAAGTTTTGTGAAGATCGGTTCATAAATACAGCCACTATCCCGAGCCGTATTGACATGTGCACTTACAGTGTATAAGTAGCACTGAATAAATCAAGGTTCATCTAATTTGCATAATTTCTGCACGAGAAAAAAACCCATACTATATGTGATGTATTCCATGTTACTAAACATTCATACAAAAATTTATTCAAATCAGAACTTTCATACAGAAGTTCTGTACAAAAGACTGATTGCACTAATTTTGGTACAAAATGGATGCTGGTGGCCATCTTGAATTTTGGACCACACCCCAAAACACTCGTTCTCATCCCACGGTGATAACAAAGGTACCCAAGAAGTTTCGTAAAGATCGGTTCATAAATACAGCCTCTAGCCTGAGCCGTATAGAAGTTGTGTACAAAAAACTGATTAGACCTAATTTCGGTACAAAATGGCCACTGGCAGCCATCTTGAATTTTGGACCGCACCCAGAAACACTCGTTCTCGTCCCAAGGTGATAACAAAGGTACCCAAGACGTTTCGTGAAGATCAGTTCATAAATACAAACTCTAGCCCGAGCTGTATTGACATGTGTACTTACTGTGTGTAAGTAGCATTGAAAAAATCAAAGTTCATTTAATTTGCATAATTTCTGCACGAGAAAAAAACCCGTATTATATGTGATGTATCCCATGGTACTAAACATTCACACAAAAAATTATTCAAATCAGTGCTTTCATATGGAAGTTCTGTTCAAAAATCTGATTGCACCAAATTTTGTACAAAATGGCTGCCATCGGCCATCTTGAATTTCGGACCGGACCCCAAAACACCCGTTCTCGTTCCACAGTGATAACAAAGGTACCCAAGGAGTTTCGTAAAGATCGGTTCATAAATACGGCCTCTAGCCCGAGACGTATTGGCATTTGCACTTACAGTGCTGAAAGTAACACCAAACAAGAGGCCCCACGGGGCCTGAAGCGCTCATCTTGTACAGAACACAATTTAAACCGAGTCCAAGAATGAGTCTACATTAAGTAAGCCATCTCCATAGGCTACACTGTCAATCCTTGAGTCCCTCAGGAGTGACAAAAATAATCCGGGCATCATGCCTTTTCTTCAGTTGATCATAAGTAAAATGTAGAGCTCTCCTATGAAGCCCCTTGATATAACCTATGTGGATTAATCTTAGTACCTCTAGAGGATTCTGAATACAAAATTTTTAATTCTTCAGCAAAATGGCCAATTCCGGCTCCCATAGAGAGCCCAAATATTAACCGAGGCTCTTGATTTGAACACAGTTAAATCTGACATCCCTAGAGATGTTGTGTACCGCATATGAAAGCATTCTGACTGTTGGATCTGAAGAAGAGAAATTGTGAAGAAATTTCTTCGAACTGCACTAAGTTCAAATTTGGGCTACCATAGCGAGCCCAAATATTGACCTATGGATCCGATTTGAACAAACTTGAATCTGACCCCCCTAGAGATGTTGTATACCAAATGTGAAAGCATTCTGATAAGTGAATCTGAAGAAGAAGATTTTTGAAGAAATTCCCTCATATTGTACTAAGTTAAATTTCATGTTCCCATATGGAGTCCAAATATTAACCTAGGCACTCGAATTGAACAACCTGGAATCTGACCCCCCTAGAGATGTTGTATACCAAATATAAAAGCATTCCGACTGGTGGATTTGAAGAAGATTTTTAAAGAAATTTTCTCATATTGCTCTAAGTAAAAATTTGGGCTACCATAGTGAGCCCAAATATACACCTAGGGATCTGATTTGAACAAACTTGAATCTGACCCCCATAGAGATGTTGCATACCAAATATCAAAGCATTCTGACTGATGGATCTGAAGAAGAAGATTTTTTTAAATTACCCTCCATATTGAACAAAGATAAAATTTGGGCTTCCGTAGGAAGCCCAAATATTAACCTAGGGACTTGGTTTGAACAATCTAGAATCTGACCCTCATAACAATGATGTATACCAAATATTAAAAGATTCTGACTGGTGGTTCGGAAGAAGAAGATTTTTAAAGAATATTCCCCATATTACCCTATGTTAAAACTTCGGGCTCCTGTAGAGAGCCCAAATATGAACCAATGAGCTTTATTTCAACAAACTTTTATCTGACCCCCCTATGAATGCTGTATACCAAATATCAAAAGATTCTGATGATTGGTTCTGGAGAAAAGATTTTTTTTAATTTTTGCAAATATGCTGACTCAGCATTTTTTCGATGCCCATTACAGAAACCCTAACATAACCGATGGCAATTTTTTTTTACCATTCAATTCTACTGGTCATAAGGATACTTCATACCAAACTAGAAAAACTGTGAGCACTGCTCACTGATACCACCCACTCCCACCAAGAAACATTTTACAACAGTAAAAGTGTGTTTAATGTAGAGAGCACAAACACTGACACTTCCCCACCACACCTCCACCCCAAAGCTTGAATTGACAACGGCCATTTTTGAATATGGGGAACTGTAAATATGAAAATATCTGAAGAGAAAATGGGAGGTGCACATCTGCAATGTATGTAAAACAAGGTCTGAAAGTTTCAATGAAATCTGTTCAATAGTTAAGAGGAGTTGCAGATAGCAGATCTGTACAGAATGTCAACTGAATTTGACAAAGTTCATTTTTCAATATGGGAAACTGTAATGAAAGTGTCAATGACACTGTAGCTCAACTTGACAAACTTGAACTTGGTAAGTTATAAGTGAAATGGCAAAATTGAAGATCATTGGTATCAATGTTATTTGGTGAAATTTCAACATAACAGCATTGTGTGCGCACAACGTCAAGAGTGATCCTTGAATTTATAAATGTAAACTGTAAGACTGGCTAAAGGAAGAATGTTGATACCCAAATGCAGTAAGTTCAGAGGTTATTGTAAATGGTAGCTTTTTTCACAGGAATGAATGCTAATCAATAGCTCTTATCTAAAGATCTCGCCCAATGAGCACACCAAGTTAAAAAAAGCATCACAACAATTTGGCTAAGTTCATTTCGCCCTTTGGGAAAGAGTAAAAAATAAAAATACCTGAAAGCAAAATAGGAGGTGCACATCTATAATGTATAGAAAAGAATGCCTGTAAGTTTCAATGAAATCCACCCACTGGTTTAAGAGGAGTAGCGGATAGCAGATGTGTACCCCCAAAGCGTCACGGACGTACGGACGGAGTAGCAGATAGCAGGTGTGTACCCCCCACAAAGCATCACAACAATTTGGCTAAGTTCATTAAGACCTTTGGGACAGAGTAAAAAAAAAAATACCTGAAAGTAAAATAGGAGGTGCACATCTAGAATGTATATAAAAGAATGCCTGAAAGTTTCAATGAAATCTGCCCACTGGTTTAAGAGGAGTAGCGGATAGCAGATGTGTACCCCTCAAAGCATAATGGATGTATGGACGTACGGACGTACTAAGTTCATTTTGCCACATGGGATAGAAAAAATAAAAATACCTGAAAGCAGAATAGAAGGTGCACATCTATAATGTATATAAAAGAATGTCTGAGAGTTTCAATGAAATTCGCCCACTGGTATAAGAGGAGTAGCGAATAGCAGGAGTGTACCCCCCTAAAGCATCACAACAATTTGGCTAAGTTCATTTCGCCCTTTGGGAAAGAGTAAAAAATAAAAATACCTGAAAGCAAAATAGGAGGTGCACATCTAGAATGTATAGAAAAGAATGCCTGTAAGTTTCAATGAAATCCACCCACTGGTTTAAGAGGAGTAGCGGATAGCAGATGTGTACCCCCAAAGCGTCACGGACGTACGGAAGTACGGACGTACGGACGTACGTAAGTACGGAAGTACGGACACCATGAATGCTATATACCGCCCACTTTTCAAGTGGGTGGTATAATAAAAGCTCTCTGTTCCGTGGGGTTTGGGAAATATGGGCGTTTGAAAATATTTCTATTTTTAGCTCCCAGGGTTTCCATGGGGATGCAGGAATTTTTTTTTTTTGCATGGGTCAAGTACTTATGACCCAATACTACCACAAACCAAATTTGGTTCATACCAGACCATCGGTTCAGAAAACAGAAATTTTGGGCGGGGCCAAAAATCTTACCCCTCCCATTACAAAGCCAAATATTACTTCACGAACTTCGTTTGAACAAACTTGACTCTACACCTCATATGGAAGCTCCAAAGCAAATATCAAGTCATTGTACACACTGGTTCTTGAGAAGAAGATTTTTAAAATATTTTGGAGCATTTTCCCCCACTCCCTCCCTATGGGGCTGGGCATGCTGAGTTGAACAAAAATGAAATGCCCCTTTGGGACCATCACTCACACAAACTTTCACTTGAATTGGCCCAGTGGCTTTGGAGGAGAAGACCAAAACATGGTGTTGACGGACAACAGACGACGGACGACGCGGACGACGGACGGGAAGCGATGAGATTAGCTCAGCTTGACTTTGTCAAGATGAGCTAAAAACATTAAAGTTAGTCTAATTTGCATAATTTACGCACGAGAACAAAAACCTGTATTATATGTGATGTTTCCCATGGTACTAAACATTCATACAAAAAATTATTCAAATCAGAGCTTTCATATGGAAGTTCTGTACAAAAAACAGATTTCTGCATCGTCGGTACAAAATGGCGGCTGGCAGCCATCTTAAATTTCGGACCGCACCCAAAAACACTCGTTCTCGTCCCACGGTCATAACAAAGATATCCAAGAAGTTTCGTAAAGATCGGTTCATAGATACGGCCTCTAGCCCGAGCTGTATCCAATTGCTGACGGACAGACAGGCCATGGCATTAGCTCAAATTTGGCTTCGCCAAAGTTGAGCTAAAAATGAAAAATTGGCTAGCTCTAATCAAGTTGATAACAGGAAATGGACAGGGAATAAGTGTGGAGAGCAAGTGACTTGTTTGGTCAGGGTAAGAATCAATTTTAATGAAAGTGTCAATGACACTGTAGCTCAACTTGTCAAGACAAAGACATGTACATGTATAGTATGTGACACAGCAATGGCAAACATCTAGGTAATGACCTGATAACAAAAGTACATATAAAGTATTGTAACGGTCTGTACATAAATACTGAGAGTTGCCTGTAACAAATGTATAGGTAAAGTATTGTAAAGGTGGGTGACAGTCAGATGCTGAACTAGAAAAAATCTTTTAAGTCCCACAGTGGGTCTGACTGAACCCCAAAATATTTGTTCTCATAGTATAGTGATAACAAAGGCACCCCAAAACACACTCATTCCTGTCCCAAGGTGAAAACAAAGGTACCCAAAAAGTTTTGTGAAGATCAGTTCACAAATATGAGCTGTGTAGAAGTTGTGACAAAAAACTGATTGGACCCAATTTCGGTACAAAATGGCCACTGGCAGCCATCTTGAATTTTGGACCGCGCCCAGAAACACTCGTTCTCGTCCCAAGGTGATAACAAAGGTACCCAAGAAGTTTTGTGAAGATCGGTTCATAAATACAGCCTCTAGCCCGAGCCGTATTGACATGTGCACTTACAGAGTATAAGTAGCACTGAATAAATCAAAGTTCATCTAATTTGCATAATTTCTGCACGAGACAAAAACCCGTACTATATGTGATGTATTCCATGTTACTAAACATTCATACAAAAATTTATTCAAATCAGAACTTTCACACAGAAGTTCTGTACAAAAGACTGATTGTACTAATTTTGGTACAAAATGGCTGCTGGTAGCCATCTTGAAATTCGGACCACACCCAAAAACACTCGTTCTCATCCCACGGTAATAACAAAGGTACCCAAGAAGTTTCGTAAAGATCGGTTCCTAAATACGGCATCTAGCCCGAGCCGTATAGAAGTTGTGTACAAAAAACTGATTAGACCTAATTTCGATACAAAATGGCCACTGGCAGCCATCTTGAATTTTGGACCGCACCCAGAAACACTCGTTCTCGTCCCAAGGTGATAACAAAGGTACCCAAGACATTTCGTGAAGATCGGTTCATAAATACAGACTCTAGCCCGAGCCGTATTGGCATGTGTACTTACTGTGTGTAAGCAGCACTGAAAAAAATCAAAGTTCATCTAATTTGCATAATTTCTGCACGAGAAAAAAAACCCGTATTATATGTGATGTATCCCATGGTACTAAACATTCACACAAAAAATTATTCAAATCAGCGCTTTCATATGGAAGTTCTGTGCAAAAATCTGATTGTACCAAATTTCGTACAAAATGGCTGCCATCGGCCATCTTGAATTTCGGACCGGACCCCAAAACACTCGTTCTCGTCCCACGGTGATAACAAAGGTACCCAAGAAGTTTCGTAAAGATCGGTTCATAAATACGGCCTCTAGACCGAGCCGTATTGGCATTTGCACTTACAGTGCTGAAAGTAACACCAAAAAACATCAAAGTTAGTCTAATTTGCATAATTTACGCACGAGAAAAAAACCTGTATTATATGTGATGTATCCCATGGTACTAAACATTCATACAAAAAATTATTCAAATCAGAGCTTTCATATGGAAGTTCTGTACAAAAAACAGATTTCTGCATCGTCGGTACAAAATGGCAGCTGGCAGCCATCTTGAATTTCGGACCGCACCCAAAAACACTCGTTCTCGTCCCACACTCATAACAAAGGTACCCAAGAAGTTTCGTAAAGATCGGTTCATAAATACGACCTCTAGCCCGAGCCGTATCCAATTGTTGACAGACAGACGGACGGACGACGGGCCATGGCAGAAGCTCAAATTTGGCTTCGCCAAAGTTGAGCTAAAAATCTTGTAACCTGTCGAGAAATTATCCTGACTTCCCCAGTTTTCCTTTGTTTATAGACCAATTTGGCCTCAGTACATCCAATACAGGCATTTAATCTATTATATCTTGTTTGACAGAGCTCATGGAGCTTTGTCAAACAAGATATAATACAGTAATGCTAAGTTTATCTCCAGAATACAGGAAAGTGGCCGAATCCCTGTTAATTGAATACTCCTGTTAATTGAATAATTTTCATTGGCAAACTGGCTATTCAATTAACCCTTTACCTAACATGAAAAGCAGACAACACTTGCAAAAAAAATTCATGAATAACTATTTTTTTTCATTTTTTGTCTCAAAAACATAGGTTATGACCCCTCGTTGGAACGAGCTCGTTCCAACGAGGGGTAATAACCTATGTTTTTGAGACAAAAAATGAAAAAATAAAGAAAATTAATTGGAGATTTTTGAGAATAGCGCTGGCCGGTTTTGGCCGTTACGTTGGGTAAAGGGTTAACAGGGTTCCACTGTACCAATTAGCCCAGCTGATCAGCCCATTAGAAATCACTGTTGACCATGGTCAAGTTTATGTAAAAATTGAATTAATAATGCAGGTTTTCTGCAGCAAGTCAAACTCTGCCATTGGCTGTAAAAGCAGAAATCCATATGTACATACATTTATCGCACTTTAACCCTTTACCCTAATTAACAGCCCAAACCGGCCAGCGCTCTTCACAAAAATCGCCAATTAATTTTCGTTATTTTTTCATTTTTTTCTTTCAAAAACACAGGTTATGACCCCTCTTTGGAATGAGCTCGTTGAGAGCTGGACTGTCATCCAGTGCATACCCCCACGTGGTGTACCGCCTAATGTGGGCATACCTATGAACCTATGGCCAACAAATATTATTTATGAATATTCTCATATGGACTGACGGACGGATGCACAGATGGATGGACGCAATCCAGTATACCCCCCCCCCCCCCCATTTTCTTCAAAAGTTTTCAACAATTTCTAGGTCAAAAGGTATGGTGAATTGTTTGGTGTTTCGAAGTTTTATGCAATGAGACAGAAGCCTTTGTCAAAGGCAAACTGCATGCCATATTTCACTGAAATCTGATAACCCATACCTGAGATACAGGCTGAACAGACAAATAATGTCTATTTCCTACAATTTCTATGTCAAAAAAGGGGGATAACTCTAAAAAGGAGAATGTGAGAAATATTGTTGAATCCTTTTTTTAAAGCCTATACCATAACCAGTGTTCACGGCAAATTTCATTGCAACAGAACATTCGATACCCGAGATACAGGCTGAGCAGAAAAATTTGGCTCAGACTGACACAATTTCGAAGTGAACAAGTAATAAAAAAAAACAAGAGGCCCCAGGGGGCCTGAGGGCACCCACCTGACATGGTAGTCTGAATAACAAACCAGGGACTTGACTTGAATAAGCTGCATACGCCCCTTCTAAGAAAAGCATATACCAACTAGATGAAGCGATTGTGCCCACACAATACACAGGATTTTCCTTCTATTTTCAGTCCCTGCACTTTTACGTCCCAAAATTGAGAATAATGCATAAAAAAACAAATTTTTTTCCCCAAACAAAATATTTTTCAGCCTAATTTTTTTTTTCTTCTTAAAACGCATAAAAAACAAGAGGCCCCAAGGGGCCTTAATCGCTCACCGGTTAAAGTGGTTCAAAGAAGTATTTAGGGTCACATTCAGTTAGACATGGTTCACCAACACTACAAAGGAACGAAGTCATGAGAGACAAATTTTATGGAACTAGGGACATGGCTTGAACAAACTTGAATCTTACCACCCCTAAGGATGCTGCATACCAAACATCAAAAGCATTCATCTGCTGGATCTGAAAAAGAAGATTTTGAAAGAAAATTCCTCATTTTGAACTAATTTATCATTCGGGCTCCCATAGTGAGCCCAAATATGAACCCAGGGACTTGGCTTGAACAAACTTGAATCTCACACCCCTAAGCATGCTGCATACCCAACATCAATAGATTCTGGCTACTGGATCTTGAGAAGAAGATCTTTAAAGAAATTTGCCTGAAATGCACTAAGTTCAAATTTGGGCTCCTATACTGAGCCCAAATATGAACCCAGGGGGCCGACTTGAACAAACTGCAATCAGATCCACCCCACAATGTTGCATACCAAATATCAAAAGATTCTGCCTGCCGGATCTGGAGAAGAAGATTTTTTAAGAAATTTGCCTGAAATGCACAAAGTTCGAATTCGGGCTTCTATACCGTGCCCAAATATGAATCCAGGGGGCTGATTTGAATAAATTTGAATCCGATTCACCCCACAATGTTGCATACCAAATATCAAACAAGAGGCCCCAGGGGGCCTGCGGGTGCTCACCTGACATGGTAGTCTAAATATCAAACCAGGAACTTGAATAAGCTGCGTATGCCCCTCGTAAGAAAAGCATATACCAACTTGATGAAGCGATTGTGCCCACACAATACAGAGGATTTTCCTTCTATTTTCAGTTCCTGCACTTTTATGTCCCAAAATTGAAATAAACGTATAAAAAAACAGATTTTTTTCTCAAACAAAATATTTTCAGCCTAAATTTTTTTTTCTTCTTAAAATGCATAAAAAACAAAAAAAATAATTTCCGGATTTTGGTCAAAATTTTTTAAGTCCCACCAGGACCCCAAATTTTCGGGGTAAAAAAAAAAAAAAAATTTTTTGTCTTAAAATTGACAGAAACGTATAAAAAACAAAAAAAAAAATTACGGATTATGGTCCAAAATTTTCGAAGTCCCACCCGAAATGCATAAAAAAACATAAAAAATAATTTTCAAGTCCGGAACAGGGCCTCCAAATTTTCAGCCTAAATATGAACCCAGGGACTTGGCTTGAACAAACTTGAATCTCACCCCCCAAAGGATGCTGCATACCAAATATCAAAAGATTCTTATTGGTAGATCTGAAGAAGATTTTTATTCCCGCATTTGAAAAATTGCGGGGATATATTGGTTGTCTCCGTCCGTCCGTACATACGTCCGGGAATGGTTTCCGGGTGAAAAACTCCTCGGGGTTTCAATTCAAAACATTGAAAGTGTGTTCATGTTCATTCATAGGGTCTGTAGATGTGCATAAAGGTTTTGGATTTTTGATTCGGCCCTCGGGGGCGTAAGGGGCACCACTTTTGTCGTTAGAGGAATGGTTTCCGGTGAAAAACTGCTAGGAGTTTCAATTCGAAACACTGAAGTGTGTTCATGTTCATTAGTAGGGTCTGTAGATGTGCATAAAGGTTTTGGATTTTTGATTCGGCCCGAGGGGCGTAAGGGGCACCATTTTTGTCATTAGAGGAATGGTTTCCGGAGAAAAACTCCTGGGGGTTTCAATTCGAAACATTATAAGTGTGTTCATGTTAATCAATAGGGTCTGTAGATGTGCATAAAGGTTTTGGATTTTTGATTCGGCCCTCGGGGGGGCTACGGGGCACAACTTTTGCCGTTAAAGGAATGGTTTCTGGCGAAAAACTCCTAGGGGTTTCAATTCGAAACATTGAAAGTGTGTTCATGTTCCTTCATAGGGTCTGTAGATATGCATAAAGGTTTTGGATTTTTGATTCGGCCCCCAGGGGCGCAAGGGGCACCATTTTTGTCGTTAGAGGAATGGTTTCCGGCGAAAAACTGCTAGGAGTTTCAATTCGAAACACTGAAAGTGTGTTCATGTTCATTAGTAGGGTCTGTAGATGAGCATAAATGTTTTGGATTTTTGATTCGGTCCCGAGGGGCGCAAGGGGCTCCATATTTGTCATTAGAGGAATGGTTTCCAGAGAAAAACTCCTAGGGGTTTCAATTCTAAACACTAAAAGTGTGTTCATGTTAATCAATAGGGCCTGTAGATGTGCATAAAGGTTTTGGATTTTTGATTCGGCCCCGAGGGGCGCAAGGGGCACCATTTTTGTCATTAGAGGAATGGTTTCCGGAGAAAAACTCCTAGGGGTTTCAATTCGAAACATTATAAGTGTGTTCATGTTAATCAATAGGGTCTGTAGATGTGCATAAAGGTTTTGGATTTTTGATTCGGCCCTCGGGGGGCTACGGGGCACAACTTTTGCCGTTAGAGGAATGGTTTCTGGCGAAAAACTCCTAGGGGTTTCAATTCGAAACATTGAAAGTGTGTTCATGTTCCTTCATAGGGTCTGTAGATATGCATAAAGGTTTTGGATTTTTGATTCGGCCCCCCAGGGGCGCAAGGGGCACCATTTTTGTCGTTAGAGGAATGGTTTCCGGCGAAAAACTACTAGGAGTTTCAATTCGAAACACTGAAAGTGTGTTCATGTTCATTAGTAGGGTCTGTAGATGAGCATAAATGTTTTGGATTTTTGATTCGGTCCCGAGGGGCGCAAGGGGCTCCATATTTGTCATTAGAGGAATGGTTTCCAGAGAAAAACTCCTAGGGGTTTCAATTCTAAACACTAAAAGTGTGTTCATGTTAATCAATAGGGCCTGTAGATGTGCATAAAGGTTTTGGATTTTTGATTCGGCCCCGAGGGGCGCAAGGGGAACCATTTTTGTCGTTAGAGGAATTGTTTCCGGCGAAAAACTACTAGGAGTTTCAATTCGAAACACTGAAAGTGTGTTCATGTTCATTAGTAGGGTCTGTAGATGAGCATAAATGTTTTGGATTTTTGATTCGGTCCCGAGGGGCGCAAGGGGCTCCATATTTGTCATTAGAGGAATGGTTTCCAGAGAAAAACTCCTAGGGGTTTCAATTCTAAACACTAAAAGTGTGTTCATGTTAATCAATAGGGCCTGTAGATGTGCATAAAGGTTTTGGATTTTTGATTCGGCCCCGAGGGGCGCAAGGGGAACCATTTTTGTCGTTAGAGGAATTGTTTCCGGCGAAAAACTCCTAGGGGTTTGAATTCGAAAAACTGAAAGTGTGTTCATGTTCATTGATAGGGTCTGTAGATGTGCATAAAGGTTTTGGATTTTTTATTCGGCACCAGGGGGCGCAAGGGCCACCGCTTTTGTCATTAGAGGAATGGTTTCCAGTGAAAAACTCCTAGGGGTTTCAATTCGAAAAAATGAAAGTGTGCTCATGTTAATCAATAGGGTTTGTTGATGTGTTTAAAGGTTTTGATTTTGGTTCGGCCCCGAGGGGCACAAAGGGGCTCCATTTTTGTTGTTAGAGGAATGGTTTCCGGAGAAAAACTTGTAGGGGTTTCAATTCGAAACACTAAAAGTGTGTTCATGTTAATCAATAGGGTCTGTAGATGTGCATGGAGGTTTTGGATTTTTGATTCGGCCCTCGGGGGCGTAAGGGGCACCACTTTTGTCGTTAGAGGTAATGGTTTCTGGCGAAAAACTCCTAGGAGTTTCAATTCGAAACGCTGAAAGTGTGTTTATGTTCATTTATTGGGTCTGTAGATGTGCATAAAGGTTTCGGATTTTTGATTCGGCCCCGAGGGGTGCAAGGGGCACCATTTTTGTTGTTACAGGAATGGTTTCCGGAGAAAAACTCCTAGGGGTTTCAATTTGAAATACTGAAAGTGTGTTCATGTTCATCAATTGGGTCTGTAGATGTGCATCAAGGTTTTGGATTTTTGATTCGGCCCTCGGGGGCATAAGGGGCACCACTTTTGTCGTTAGAGGAATGGTTTCCGGCAAAAAACTCCTAGGCGTTTCAATTCGAAACGCTGAAAGTGTGTTCATGTTCATTAATAGGGTCTGTAGATGTGCATAAAGGTTTTGGATTTTTGATTTGGCCCAAGGGGCGCAAGGGCCACCATTTTTGCCGTTAGAGGAATGGTTTCTGAAGAAAAACTCCTAGGGGTTTCAATTCGAAACACTAAAAGTGTGTTCATGTTAGGCCTAAAAAAAATAAAACTCTGTTTCTCAGGCCCTCCCACATGGACCTTTTGGCTGCCGCATACTCTCTTATTATAACCAATGTGAACTTAAAAAAAATAAAAATTAAATGGTTTATGTCTGATATTTTACCCAAGTTAAAAAAATTTGATAAATTTGTCCCCGAGTGCAAGAAGGCTTTGCAATGCTTTAGCATTGCAAAGCCTTCTTGCTCTCAAGGGACAAAATACACCACCACACATGCTATTCTGTAGATTATGCAACCTAAAACATAAACCAAGAACATACATTTTTGATGGCAAAGAAATAATTACAGATATAAAAAATAAAATCAAAAAACGCTCGCCCGCATGCAATTTTACAAATAATGGCCTGAGAAACAGAAGATCTACTTTGTATGGCCTTAGTTAATCAATAGGGTCTGTTGATGTGCATAAAAGTTTTGGATTTTTGATTCGGCCCCGAGGGGCGCAAGGGGCACCATTTTTGTCGTTAGAGGAATGGTTTCTGGAGAAAAACTCCTGAGGGTTTCAATTCAATAGAGTCTGCAGATGTGCATAAAGGTTTTGGATTTTTGATTCGGCTTTGAGGGGCGCATTTAAATGAAACATTTAGCTGGCGTAGCACAAATATTATTAACCATTCAGGAAAGTGATCATTGAGGCTCCCCCTGAGCTTCACTCAGGTGAGCTAAAAACAGCCCAGCACTATTTCTGTCATTGTTGTAAAATTTGGCGTTTGTGTGGGGCTTTTTCTGTTTCTTTATCAATTTTAATAAAAAAAAAATTGTTATGGTCGGGGCAGGGTGCAAAATTTGGGTCGGTCGGGTAACCGGAACCAAACTATTATTTTTTTTTTGCCTAAGTCTACCAGTCAAGCTCTTCTTTCCCCGTAAGGAACATGTAACACACAACAAACTTGGCTGCTTTTGCTATACCAAGTCTGTTCCATAGTTTGCTTTGAATTAAACTGAAATTGGCAAACCCTCGAAAAATGGATTCACTGCTAGAAGGCAAAGATAGTAGCTTTTGTGCTAGTTTGCACAGACCAGGATCAACATATTGCAATCTTTCCTAACATTTCCACCACACATTTGGTTTAGTGTTCATTCTTACATTATCTGCATCCAAAGCACTAGAAATAGGCAACTCTCTAGCCAAAAGTTTCAACAATTCTGGCACAAGATTAGGACTCTCATTCATCACCAACTCCTGAGCTTCATTCAGCTGTTCAGAAAAAAGTTTCTTTCCCACATACATGGGATGAAGTTTGCAAGAAAATGTGACACAGTCATCGCTTCATTAAAACGAGTCTCCACAGCTTTCTTGTGTTAGCTGTTCACAGTCTAAGAGGCCCGGCCACTCTTCACAAGCATCTGCAATAGACTGCAATTTGTTCAAGGCATCAGCAATTGGTTTAAACTGACTAACATATTCTTAACTTCACTGAATAAAACTACATTTTGGATCAGATTTTTTAATCGGCTCTCAATAAGTTCCTCATTCTCAGGTATTACAAGCAGTATCATGGGTCGGTTTGTGACATAGGTAGAAATACAATCGGACTATTCCACCTTGTTTCCACAGGAAGTTGCAGTTTTTTAACACCTGCTTTTTCCTCTAAGGGTGAACCTGCTAAGAGATGGTTGCAAAAGTACTTGTTTATTTCAACAACCCATTGATGATCTGATGTGTGGTAACATCATTACCCAGAAGATTTAACCAATGGGCAGAACATCCATAAACAGTTAATTCAGGATTCTTTTCCTTCAGATTCTTCCTCTTTAATTGCATTTTACTTTCATTATCAGTGACCAATGATGCCACATAACAGGCGAACATGTTTTTTTAAAGGATGATTGCGCCGCAGGCGCATAAGTTCAAACGCCGGAGGCATCTGAACTCGAGAGTCATTTATATTATAAACACTTTTTATTCACCGGAAGGAATGCCCGAGAAGAGACTTTACGAGAATGACTCTTTTTTGAGGAATCTTCTCAAGAACAAAAAGGGACAATATAATTGTTTTCAAAGGAACATTCGGATACCAATTGGTTAAAGTGAGTGAACCATCAGTTGAGGGAAGTAATAGGGGAGGGAGTGTGGGGAGGGGGGGCAGGGGCAGGGGGGGGGGGGGGGTGTTAGGGGGCATGCTATTGATCTATTCTCCCATAATACACTGGGAGTCAGACTAATTTACAATTTACTACATCATGTGACGTTCCTAGCAACATGCAACACCCATAGCAACAGGCGATCTATTGGACCGATTTTGACCAAAATTGATATATGGACCCATAATGCAATAGGGGTCCAAACCAAGAGTCGGTAATGATGTCAGTTTGTTTGCCTAGCAACGAACGTGCCTCCCAAGCAATGGACGGCCTCTTGGGCAGATTTAGACCAAATTTGATATATGGATCCACAATGCACTAGGGATGCAAACCAAAGAATCGACAATGGTGTCAGTTGGTTTCCTTAACAACCAACGTGCCTCCCTAGCAACAGGCGACCTACTAGGCCAATTTTGACTAAATTTCACTTGTGGACCCATAATGCACTAGGGATCCAAACAAAAGAATCGAAAATGGTGTCAGCTGGTTTCCGTAACAACCAACGAGCCTCCCTAGCAACGGGCGACCAACTGGGCCAATTTTAACTAAATTTGATACGTGGACCCTTAATGCAACAGGGGTTCAAACCAAAGAGTCGGTAATGATGTCAGTTTGTTTCCCTAGCAACCAACGTGCCTCCCTAGCAATGGGCAACCTATTGTGCAAGTTTTGACCAAATTTGAATTATGAACTCATAATGCACTAGGAATCCAAACCAAGGAGTCGAAAATTATGCAAGTTTGTTTCCCTAGAAACCAACGTGCCTCCCTAGCAACGACCGGCCTCTTGGACCAATTTCAACCAAATTTGATATATGGAACCACAATGCACTAGGGATCCAAACCAAAGAATTGAAAATGGTGTCAGTTGGTTTCCCTAACAACCAATGTGCCACCCTAGCAACAGGCCAATTTTGACTAAATTTGATATGTGGAGCCATAATGCATCAGGGATTCAAACCAATGAGCTGATAATGATGTCAGTTTGTTTCCCTAGCAACCAACATGCCTCCCTAACAACAGGCGACCTATTGGGTCAATTTTGACCAAATTCAATCTCTGGATCCAACATGCACTAAGGATCTAACCCATGGAGTCGAAAACGGGGTGAATTTTTTGATATATTGATATATGAACCCACAATGCACTAGACACCCAAACCAATGAGTTGGCAATGACGTCCGTTGGTTTCCTTGGCAACCAACATGCCTCCCTAGCAACAGATGGTTTATTGGGCCAATTTTGGCCAAGTCTGACATATGGGCAAATATATACACTTAGGATCTAAAAGGAGTCTGTAGTGATGTCATTGGTGTCCATAGCGATGGGCTATCTACTAGAAAAATTTTGACTAAATTCAATATATGTTCCTATAATACACCAGGGATCTAAACCAAGAAGTCGGCAATGATGTTAGGTGGTTACCTTAGCAACCAACGTGCCTTCCTAGTATCGAGTGATATATTGTGCCAAACTAATTTAGCGGCATGTTAGTGACTGTTTTGAAACATGTTTTTCGAAAATCATCTGACATCGTCACATTTTGGAAAGACGATTGTCAAATCGTGTCCAATCATCAGTAATGATTAAAAAAAAATACTAAATACTGCTTTCAATCGCAACGTTTTCACATTTTCAATACTCCAATGGATGTCCCATTCACTGGATTTATGGATGGAATTTCCGTGGCTACTGTAACAATACGCATTTGGTATGGTCACACTCTCAACTATAAGGCAAAATTTCACAGCAGGAGGTCTGAGAAATAATACAGTTTTAGCAGTGTATAGTGGTACCCTGAGACATGACTTGGAAGATTATCTTTTCCATTTGAGATTAAAATTTTAATAAAATATAAAAAATATCATCAGGCAGTTACTGGCAGCTCTGGATTTTTTTCGTCTTTTTTTTTGCATAGCTTTGCTATAATTTCTTGTTGCTGTTAACACTGAATCTTGAGCAACCTTCTCACAGTATTTTTGCTGCTGGCCGACTTTGCTCACAAGGACTTTGTTATTGACCGGAACTATTTCTGATTTTATCCTCCGTTTTGTAACCCTCATCAATACTAACAATGTCAGAAGCACTTCTGCTGACCAAAGGAACTTTCTGTAGCACATGGTTTACATTCTTCAAGTAAGCTTTCAGTCTATCACTTTTCCCACTAACTTTTGTATCGCAATGTTTGCAAAAGAATACAGTCTTTCCATTTTCATCTTTCTCCTCAACATTCCCAGACAGGGTCTTCAGGTCTTCCACCTTTGTTCATTTCAAAACTTCGCAACTTACAACTATTTTCAAGATGAAAACTAGAGGATGGCCACCAAAGGGTGGCTGATTCCCCCGAAAAAAGCCTTGATAGCCATTCCAACCTTATTCGCGACACACCCTCTGGTTGTGGGCAATAATAATACCAAGTTTGATTAATATCCTTGAAAGCTGTAAGAAGTTATGGAGCGGCCACAAATTCCGTCTACGTCCGGACGGACAGACGGACGACGTCACGGCTAGATTCCCCCTAATTTTTTTCGGGGGAATAAAGATAACTTTGTTGATCAGGAGTTTCAAGTTTGAATTTTTGACCTTCTAATCTATGACAACCTTCACCTTACAGGAAATTACATACTATGCTATTTCCTGTCAGTTCTCCGCGATAGAATTATGTTTTGTTTGCAGTCAGATCAACAATAAAAACGAATGGTTTTGACTTTTACATTTCACACACAAATTATCGCAAGTACTGGACTCGAGGGATTAATGTGTTTATATTTTCTGTGCACTGTAATCTCAATCACTGGTCATTGCGGTGGAGTCACTCGAAACAGTATTCGCGATTGCACACTGCTAATTAATTCTTGTTAATCCCCAACACCCGCAGTGGTCTATAATTAAGTCAAGTGGATCCACCGCAGGTTTTAATCCTCTACACTTTGTCACCTCCACAGTGATGGGTGTTTTTGTTACAACCCACCTTGAACGTACTGAATTTTACCTCCCCAATCTCGCACACAAACTCATACAGGCACTTGTGGTGAATAAAATAATTACCCATAGACGTTTTTCAATCCAACATTCCTGTGTATTTAATAATTTTAACTCTTTGTTTGACGCTCATTAATTAAGATGGCACTGGTCACCCACAAAACATGAGAATGATAGTTTTTTTTCTTTTGCATCAAAAACAAAGCTAGAGGTCTTTTGGAGGGGTTGTGGTGTTTGGGGAGTTGGCAGTTCGCTATCAATGCTTTCCTCCTTGTAGGGTTATGATGACCCTAGTGTTCTGTTGGGGGAATGGATCAAGTGGGGAGGAAGGGGGGGGGGGGGGGGGAGGGGATTTTTGTAGACTTGATTTTTAAAATTCCTGACGAGTAATTTTAATGTTTCCAAGCTCAATTATCCGAGAACCTTCAAATAATTAATTCCTTCTTAAGCTTTCACACAAATGTATATTTTTTTTTTACAGAACACCGTCTCTTGAAATTGAAGCTTTCATTATAAATAGTGGGGCTTTCCATATTTGTAATTCGCTCTCAACACTTTCGATACACTGTCCGGTCAGTATTCTGTGGAGAGCATTCTTTCTTACCGACCACGCCTAACTCTCACGGCTCCCATAGTTGCTTCATTAGCAAGGCTGAGATTAGCAGCAGGCTAAAATTTCTCGATATGAAAATGTGATTACCTCTCCCTTCTTGATGTTTAGCTGTATTGACTTCATTTACATGATCTTATCAATCTTCGAAAACGAAAATTACACAATCCACGTGTATAAATGCAGAATACGTGACAGAACTTCCTAGTTTTAACTCTAACTACAATATTATGTATCATGAAATAAACTTAAAGAAAAACTGTTGATGACTGGTTTTCATTCGAACATTCGATCTGTGACATCGACATGCAGTTGTTTATTTGGTCTAATCTATTTCACAATTAATGGCGAGATTACGCTCTCTGGAGTTACTACCTTTCGCTCCAAATCTCTTGACCAACTTAATTATCACATTCATTGTCCGCGTTATATCGGGCAGGTTTTATCCTCTTGGACCTAGGATATTCACGTAATAGTTGCTTGCATAGTAGTGTACACAATAAATTTCAGTGCTGTTGATTTGAGGTGTGCTATCACACTCGTGCTTTTTCGCACTTCCAAATTGGAAACAAGAAGCTCTCTTTTTCGCACTTAAGTAATTTTCAAGAAAATAGATTTGAGATTCCATTATCCCGACTAAAACACACAAATGAGGTGTGAACAGTATACCTGCAAACTGTTGTGTCCATTTTAATTAACGCTGAAAGAGATTCATGCTTTTTCAACACGTTTTTGGTCAGGAAACGTCAGAAAATGATATAAAAATGGGTCGGTGATGAATTTTAAGTTGGTGTTTTTTAAGAAGTAAAACCGTGGTTGCAGTGCAGTTATCGGTGGTGAAACAGGCCAAGTTCATTCATCGAATTTAGGTTGATTTTGCAAACTTGCTTACACAGTGCAGTGTGTGAACAACGTTGAAACATTGTCAGTCCTTGGCAAAAATAAATTAATAGAACTGTAAAGAATGTTTGGCTTATTGATGTGTACTGTAAAGTTCAAATAACACACAAATTTGTAGAGTTCAGGTTGGGTTTCAACTTTACGTTCGGCGAAAATGTGGACTTTCCTTTCAGTGTCTAGAATTCCAGGAAAATGGAAGAAGTTATAACACACTGGCAAATTTAATATTCAAAGTGAATTTGGAAAGTGTCTGTTATGGGAAAAAGTATTCTGCTGTGTACGGAATGAATTTCCTTAACAATCTGGGTTTTTTCTCCGGAGTAAATATATTTTTAAATTTAGACTGAAAATACCCACAATGCATTGTCCAATTAAAAATATGGGGAGGGAGAAGGTAAAAAGTTCCAAATAATGTTTCGCTTACATTTCGGCCTCTCTTTAAACACAAACGTCTCGGAGTTGGAAATCCGGTGAAATTGTTTTCATGGAGTTATTGGAAATATTGCCAAACAGTAACCCCCCGACTTATAGCTTGCTCCATTTATGCCGTTGTTAAATATCTAAACTATAAAAATGCCGAATGGAGAACAGATTTTACCTGCCACCGAAAATGTTGGTGTTTTCAAATTAATGCAATGTGGTTTTTTGGTGGTGGTTAAAAACCAAAACCGCACCGAAAATACAGACACCGACCCAGCTCTATATGTTGGCCTCATGGAACAGAGCATACTTCTTCAGTCACCTTTATACAAAATTTGTATACAGAAATCATCAAGTCCAGAAATGGCACTTCTACAATCTGTGGCTCAATTATTTCTAAGCGAATGGGCAGATCAGGGTGCATTTTAATATCTTCATTAATGTCTGGAAGGTTCAATCAGGATTTCCGCTATACCGGCACAGCGTCCATCAAACGGCAGCATTCCCACGCCAAGTCACCTTCCCGACATAACAGATTTTTTTAAATTTGCCATGATCAGCCTGACCTGAGAATACATTTAGTTCCTAGCTTGTAGAATTGCCATTTCTAAACTTCTTTTGTCGATTTCCGTACACATATTTCATTAAAAGCAAAACGCATGTCCGTTTCACCATTCTGTCGCAGCACCTGGAGAGTAATTGATTTCAAAGTGGTTTTTCAACATCAAAGGCATCAAACAATAGTAAAATCAAGTATTGTTGTAGAATTGCTATATAATCCTACTCGCGTGACGTCATCAGAGAGTCTGTGAACAAGGAAAGACTTCCAGAACTCTCCGGAACCTGTTCCAGCTGTGAAGACGAATTCCACACCACTCTGAGGCCTCATTTAACCAGGATTAACCAATTGTAATCAGAGAACACAGAAGAAGACCAGCCTGTCTTTTTTCGACTTGACCGCAAGAATCAGGAGTTCAGAAATTCTGCACAGATTTAAATTTGGTGTGTTTGTCGGGAAAAATTGGTAACATCCTAGCAATTTTACCCGCAATGTTTTTCTAAAGTAGAGATTTACCAAACCCAAGTCTACTTTTCACAGTGGCCGCAAATGTCAAACTTTGTACCATGCACTTGCAATGAGATTTTTGCGCAGTGCTTGTGTCTGCTAAAATATCTCACAAGCGTTGTTTTGCCCCTAATTGAAAATTGAATTTTTAAATTATGGGTGAATCTTCCCTTCCTACTCACACTTTCTATTCGCCCTGGACGTTTAGTCCCAATGAAAATGCCATGGCTTGACAGTTTTATTGGGACGAAATGCCCTGGGCAAATTGAAAGTCACGTATCCTGCAAAATATTTTTTGGTTGAGCAACCATTTTCTCTTATTTACGTCTTATTCATCGGAAATTACTGGCTGTCCATGTGTAAAATCGGACAGATATATCTCCGTGAAAAGACGCAAAATATCCTCTCAGATGCATCATGCAAGGAAATGGGTGTTTTGGGGATTCCGAAGTTCAAAATTTTCCTACCACGGGACCAACCACGGTCGCCACTCGAACGGCCTCATTTCCTTTCCCCTTGCAGAAACCCTGTTCAATGATCCCTGGTGGGGGAATGTGGCCAGTTGATGGCTGCTGTGCCAGTATAGCAGAAACCCTGTTATCCTCTATGTCAAATTTGGTTCAAATCCAGGCCTTTAAATTAATTTATTCTGGGGATACAGTTATGCTCTAATTTGGGCACATTAAAACCAGAAATAACAGCCTTATTCTGTTGTTTTATTACCATGACTTTCTTTGTGTTTCTTTGGTGATATTATGATGGAAGTTATTTGCAAATGTAGAAGAGACACAGAGAATTTATATATTTTTCTTGACGTCTTCACACCTTCTCTAATTGGGCACACCTATAAATGGTGTAAATTTGGGGTAATCTAAAGGCCTGTCAAATCAGTGAATTGGTTCTGGATATATAAATATTGGGTGGAGCCCAAAATGGCATGCTTCAACAGAGTGCCCAATTATTGACCTACAGACTTGCCTTGAACAAATTTAGTCATCACCACAAAAGGAAGTTCCATACCAATTTAACAAGTATCAAAGCATTCTCTCTGTTGGTTCATGAGAAGATTTTTAGGCTTTTGGGGCATTATTCCCAGCCCGAAAATGGCATATCTGATTCTGATTGGTAGTTCTGGAGAAGATTTTTTAATTAAAAACACAATTCTGTAGGGGTGCTCACAGAATTATGCCCTTTTTGGTGACCCCTGTGGGAATGGCTAGTGATGAACCAATAATTGGAATTGGCCGCTTATGGGGCATCGGCTGATTATGACAACCAGCAGTTTCCAGTTATTCTATATTTAACACTGACTATTAAAAATTAATAATGAACCTATTATCGGCCGATTGGGGTAATCGGCGAATCATTGGCATCGGCAGAAAAGGACATCCTTTGCCAATAGGGGTGCGCCGGACTGTTATAAGGTCAAAATAAACTGTCGGGGTTTTTTTTTATCACAGTCATATCGTCAAAAACAGTGTTTACATGTGAAACTTCTGGGAAATGTGGTCAACACTATTGATTCCAGAATTCTGTGCGTTTTAATATTCTATGAATAATTTAAAGTTTAGCCACAATTTCAATTTGTCACACGGCCATGTATGATTCTTATTACACGGAAATCTCGGCCCAGTTTCTTAAGTTGTAACATCATTGAATTTAGCTTTCCTATATTACTCCATTTTGAAAATCGCACATTCTTATTAAAACAAATAGTGTCAGACTGTCGGTGCCGGTGTATTACAATACCCCCCCCCCCCCCCTGTACAACTCCCCCCCCCCCTGGGAAGATAAACTAGTTTATCTCCTATCCCCCCCCCCTGGGGGGGGGAGATAAATTAGTTTATCTTCCCCCATCTGGTTTATCTTCCCCACCCCCACCAACCCCCCCCCCCCCCCCCCACCTGAATTTTTTTACCATTCATATTTTTACCAGATCTTTTTTTAGAATTTGCTTGCTCACTTGTGTGTGATATTAAAAAAGCATCAAGTGAGCAATGAAAGACTCATTGGTCAGTATGCGAGAGAGCTAGATGCTCAAAAGAAAAAAAAAACATTTTAGCCCAAATTAGCATTGTGAGTGGAATATTATACAAATTTCCATTTTCAAGACTCATTTGAATATGTTGTTAATAGAAGAAAATTGCACAAGAAGAACTTGCGTTTTTTTTCTCAAAATATCCCCTGGGATATATGCAAAAAACATTTTTTAAACATGTCGCCCGCTGTCGCTAGTTTTTTTTTATTTTCACTCAAACTACTATTTTGAAGAGAATTTCACCTGTATTTTTCAATTTTAAGATTTATTTGCTAAAGATGTGACAAAGAGAATAATTGCAGTTGTAGAGGGTTGGGGGCGGGGA